>JAACNH010002418.1:0-40296 GCA_019447015.1 Hymenochirus boettgeri
TATTCGATATTTACTCACGTATTGGTATAATAGACATTTTACTCACAGATTCGATATGCGATATTCACTCGCGTATTGGTATAATAGACATTTTACTCGCAGATTCGATATTCGATATTTACTCGCGTATAGGTATAATAGACATTTTACTCGCGGATTCGATATTCGATATTTACTCTGCACGCATTTCGCGTTTGCGCCTGCGATTTTTGCTAAATGAACATCGCTGGAACGGAAATTCCCGTGATTCCGATGCGCATGAGATGCGTGTCATTGGCGTTTGGTAACGCAGCGTACTTTTTGGTGCGTAACGCATCGTTTCCATATGCAAAAAGGCGAAAAACGTAGACGCAAAACTGCGAACGCGAAGCGCACAAGAATTCACGCAAACAATCGCGTGTGAATAAACGCTCGTGGCATCACCCTAAAGCGGGAACGAATTGCGGTTTATGCGACGGGTGGACTAGAAAAGGCTTTACTACAACGGATAGCAGTTTAAAAATCTGCCTTTGACTAAGGGCCCATGTATACACACTATACCAACCATACCATTAATGCACATCTGGACAATTTTCTGCACAAAACGCCCTTACACAGTCTAATGATTTGTAGGCTATGTATGGACCAGGATGGGCGGCATTATACATCCCTGTAAGGTTCCCAGATCAATAAATCAGAGGGTCTAAAGTAAAATTCAATGCAATTAAGTGTAATAAGGTTTATATTATCCCTAGTTAATTGGGTCCCCTGAAACGAATCCCCAACACCAATCTGATTTTTAAAGGGAAAAGTAATACAAAGCACCAAAAAAAAAAAAACCCTCCCCCTTCATCCCCAACATATCCCCAAAAAGGAACATTTCACACCTAGAATGAAGTCCAGCAAATGAACAAAAACTGCCAGGGTTGGGTGGAGGAGGAGATTCCTGCGTATCGGCCAGTGAGCAGAGGGCTGGATAGGGCGGAACCACCCCCCTCTCATGTAATGGTCGCTGCCGCCCTGCTCTCCGGCTCAGAGTCTCGGGCAGCTGTGTGACTGGAAGCATCGAACGTGGGTTAGAACAGGCGAATTACGGTTGGTGGGGGGATCGCACCGATCTGATTTACCTGGAATTATAATTTGATCCCCTTTTTTTGTGTTTGGAAACTCTGGGGATATTATTTCTGCCTTGTTGGCTGAAACTTAGATTATTAGTGGAATTTGGATTGGACTCCAAGCAGCTCAGGTAAATGTGATGGGAAAAAGCTTCCCTTTAAACTGTCTCCCCCACATGGTACATGTCCCTTAATACCCCCCACACGTGGGGCAGTTTGTCCTGATTGAGCGACAGTGTGTGTTTGGGTTGAAGGAACCCATAGGGGGTTAAAGGGACTAACACCAGACCCAACTGCCTTGTGCTTGTCATGGTCTCTATTCCCAACTAAGTCCCTGGTGGATCTGGGTGTTTGCCATTGATGGGAGATGTCCTTCATTCATTTGATGCTTGATTGCCCAATCTCGGTGGGTCCCTATTATGGTACTGATGGGTTTACATATTAATGTGATTATGGATGATGAATCGAAGCCGTATATATATCATATATATAGATATATATATATAATATATATATATATAGTATAATATATAGATATATCTCCTACCCTGTAGGTGGGTTCCTATGGGAGGAGGAACTGTAATATTATAGCCTTATAATCTACAGTTCCGGGAAGAAGGGAAACCAGGCCACCAAAGGGGTAGGTTATAATAAATAATGCACCCCAACTGTAAATTCTATAGTGGATAATTACCCCCCCCATGTAAATTATAAGGATATTTGAAGTCCCTTGGGTTCAGGCCCAGTAAAAAGGTCTCATTACGGCTAGTTCTTTTATATGGTCAAGGAAACTCCTCTGTGATTCGAATATCTTATTAATGTACGTTGTGGGGGGGCATTATCCACTATATACTGTACGTTGGGAGCAGTATCCAATATATAATGTAAAGTTGGGGGGCATACCCACTATATATTTTTTTTACCGTGGGGTGCTTATCCACTTTATAACTTTACACATTGGGGGGTGCATGTCCACTATATAATCTAGTGGTTGTGTTCCTGTTGATTTAATTGGATGATTGGTTTACACGTTGTGGAAATCAGCTGAGCTTGTTCATGTACATGTGAGAGATTGCTTACGTCACAGTGGACACTTGGATACATTGTATCTTTATTTGTTAGCCCTGCCCCCTGTGACCTCTATGGGTCCTCTAACAATTATCACTGGTGTTTTTCCTTATTACCTTGAACCTCCTTGTGTTTGCTTGTATACATTTCCCAACATACTTTATTATGTGCTGTCATCTGGCGAATTGTAGTTCTTCCACATGTGGGTAGGCAAGGATGATAACATTGTTATTACCAGAGTTTGTTTTGGTCATTCATTTAGGGTGGAGATCCAGTCGACTGTCTTGGATTCCCATCACACCCTCCTCATTAATATGTACTTGCCCTTTTAGGTTCACTAATGGTGTGGGCAGTTGTATTTATTATTTATTGATATCCCTACTGATAATATCTCGGGTGGGGCAGGGCTAATAAACACAATTTAACAACCTGAAAGCCTTAGCCATGTACAAAATACTGAACTCTAGGTTTATATGGGGGGGTGTCTGAACTGAACGGCCTAATGAGTGCAGGAGGAAGAGAGAATGGATATACTTTGAGGGCTAATGCCCTGTGTGCCTCTATGGTAAAAAAACTTAAAACTAGTCTCGTCGTTGCATCTCTTTACCACTGTTTCTGAAAAAACAATGCATTTGATGTTGATATACCAAAATATTTTTTGTTATTGGGCAAAGTTCCTTTAATCCCAAACTATTAAGTATGAGACCGGGATCATTCTACCCTGTCATCACCAATTTTAAAGCATTGGAGCCTTCCGTTCGGGGGTCTTGTTGCTCGTGGATTTAATATTATGTGGCAAAGTTCCATTAATACCAAACCTTCAGTAGATGAGGTATAAAAACGGTCATCACAATTCGAAAGCTGTAGCCCTTCCATTCTCTGCTCTTGTATTTCTCCTCCTGGACTAAGGTTACAATCCATGTTGCCCTTTTTAATTGACAGCTTTCCTGCACTTGTACTGTGTCACAAAGGGAATCTCAATTTTGTAGATAGAAGTGGAAACGCTTGATGGGGAGCTGTGAATGGTGTCCACCCCCCCCCATTTTGACTTTAAAGGCAGGACATGGCTTAAGGAAAAGTCACCAGACAAATTAATTGCAGGGCTGTGTGGAGGGGGGTTGGGAGGCGTACAATGTGTCTCTTGGTATTTGCACCTTCTCTTTAGTGTGTATCACTTGTATAGTTCCATGCCATTGTGGGTTCTACCCCGATCCATTGAAACATGGCGGGTATGTATTTAAGTGGACGTGCCTTGGCTAGTGATATGATCAGGAGAAAACTTTGATTTGGTTATAGGTGTAAATTGACCTATTATTGTTATTAAAAATGTAAGCTATAGTCTATCATTCATTAATCTGGGGATCAGGCCCCAGAAATAACAACTCACAGCATTATCCGCATGCACTCTGCAACCTCAAAATGCAGCTCTGGGGAGTTTTGTAGTTTCAAGACTGGACATTAGATCTCTGGATGTCCATATTATGCAGTGGTGACCCACACATTACCAAAAGACGCTCATGTGGCCCTTTGGTTGTTAATCAAGGTGATGAATGGTGGGTGGTCTACCGGTGCATCTTTAGAAATAAATTATCTGGTGCATTAATCTGGGTTTTTAACTTTAAACTTCCATTTGTCATATATAGTAGGCAGCACTAAAAGTGTTTGTTTTTTAGTCAACTTCAAAAGACCATTGACAGCCTTGGTACAGAGTGGGGAAACCGTGAGTGATAACCCATACCTCCACCATCTGTGTGTGTTGGCTTTAAGATTGATCAGACAATGGAATGTTAATGTATTGTGGATTTATATAGCATTAACATCTTCCGTAGCGCTTTACAATGACATGATACATTCAATTCAGGCCTGCCCGAAGAGTTTGACAATCTAAGCACATTATTTGACACATACAACCTATCCAGTTATGATGTGGGGAATTGGAAAGGCCCGGCGACACTCACAGGCCACACCAGTGTTAGTGGATCATCGACTTACGCAGTGGGAAGTTGTAATGTTTCAAAAAACTTTTTTTTTTTGCAACAAAGCCCTAGTGTGACTTCTATGCAGATAACAGTTTGTTTGACTTGACCAAAACAAGGGTATGAGTAATTTAGGGAACTTTCCAAGGAATAGTGCGGAGGGTACAGAATGAACACAATGCGGTTAATCAGCCCGAGTCACGTTAGGCTGGTTTAAGGTGAGGTTAGATGGCCTTGAATCACAGAGGTGTGTGGAGAGTTTCAAGAGAATTCTGTATCCCGGTTGATCCATTTCATAAACTGATTAAGCAGAAGGCCTCTGTGAAATATAGTGTATATAGTAATGATATCACTTAGACTGATATTATATATATTATAGTAGTAAGTGAATGGAATTTAGTGTAATATAATCTATACACTGGACTGATATATATATATATATATAATCTATAAACTGAATGATATATATATATATATAGTAGTAAGTGAATGAAATATAGTGTAATATAATCTATAAACGACTGATATACTATATAATTAGATGTAAGTGAATGAAATATAGTGTATATAAATCTATACACTGACTGATATATAATAATATATAGTAGTAAGTGATGAAATATAGTGTATAATATCTATCACTACGCTTCTGATTATATATTATATATATATAATCATATACGACTGATATGATATATATTATATATATGATTAGTAGTAAGTGAAATGACAATATAGTGTATATATTAATCTATACACTGACTGATATATATAATTGATTAGAAGTGAATGAAATATATTATATATATTATACACTGACTGATATATATATTATATAGTGTAAGGAATGAAATACTAGTTGTCTATATTAATCATATACACTGACGTGATATATATATATATATATAGTAGTAAGTGATGAAATATAGTGTCAAATATTATACACTGAATGATATATATTATATTAGTAGTAAGTGAATGAAAATATAGTGTAGCATTAATCTATACACTGCATGATATATATATATATATAATATGAGTTGGAGTGTGAATGAAATTATAGTGTATATATAATCTATACACTGACTATATATATTATAAGTATTAGAGTGAATGGAAATATGGGTATATATAATCTATTACAGTGAATGATTATATATATATATAGTAGTAGTAAGTTGAATGAAATATAGTGTTGATAATCTATTCACTGACTGGATTAGAATTATACTAGTAGAATTTATAAGTTTAGTTTTATTATAGAATGTTTACACTAAGGAATTTGATGCTGGGCCTTTTTGTCGGTATGTACTGCGCATTCATCCTCTATTTCATCATACACGGCACGTGAATAAATAGTGTGTATGTGTAGAGATGTGTGTTAGTATTGAGGGATTTTAAGGCTGGGTACACATGAAGGGGACTATTTGTCCTGGCCGAGTGCTCGGTTACGACATATGTCCGTCACCGAAAATGCGAACGATAGATTGTGCGTTCCATAGGGAGCACACACAATCCATCGGAATTACCAACACGTCCGATCTGGCGATTGAGGTTGGTCGCAGCGGCCGCCCACACCAGCATGACGGCCGGCACGAAAATATCTGCTGGTGTGTACCCAGCCTAACGGTTTGTAGTAGACAAAAACCACAATCCAGGTTGTGCATTTCCTGATGTAGTGTTTAGTTCCTAGGAATTAGAAATTGAGGTTTGTATTAAGGTATCGACCCACAATCAACAGAATTCTGGTACACAATCATTTGTACTATAGTCCTGTCCGGATAATGGCATGTTCACAATCCAATGAGAAATGATTTATAGGTTAAATCGCCCACACAAAACCACAATAGTTACAAAGCTGACAAGTGTAGGTCTAACCTTTGTGAAGAAAAAAACGTTCTTCACCCCCTAACCTCTGCCTCTCAAAGTTTCCCTCTCTCAGTTCTTTTGCAAGCTCGCACATGCTCAGAAGGAGGCCAGCTAGGGATAGCATTCAGTCATTGGCTTGATGCCAACTGTCACACCCAAGACTGACAAGCTGCTAACCAGAAGAAAATAGGAAGAGAACAGAACATAGGGCAGTATTTCAGGTTAGTAGTACACCTCTCGGCCAGTTTAACTATTACAATGTTAGGGTTGGGGGCTGATTTTACCATAATACAAGGTGTAGGCTTGCCCTTTAATAATGACATTTTCATTTCACATCAAGTTGCCTTTGCTTACCCTTTAATAGGTAATAAAAGACTATATAAGGCCCTTTCAGGTGGAGAGGATTGTTGTTTACACACTGTAGACATTCCACATTGAGGTGTCAAAACATTTTAGTGTTTTCTTGCGAACTTCTGGACCTGGGAGATCAAAACGGTGTCTCCCCTGTGATAAATTGGCTTTCCGCTAGTCATCTCCACGCGTTGACTGCCGATTGTCTTCCCTTTTATTTTATTCTTTTAACCAGATTACGTAGTTGCCTGGGGAAACACAAACCCACTCCACTGGTCCAGCCTTTAAAACTTAATAGATTGTCTTTGTTCTCTTCTCCGACAGGAATAATGACCGAGTTTGGACATTAGGAACATGGACCAAGTGGCGCCGGTGTTGTACAACGCTTCATAGAGGGAATGCTAAAGGTAATTTCTACCGGTGATTAGAAAATTGTAACAATGTATCCATTTTCATTTCCTTCCTTGGCTATAATAGGTGATACGTTCTAAACATTCTATAGAATCTTATTAGACTATTGTTACCCTGTTGTTGGGCTAAGTCACCCAGTGTATATCCAGCTATAAGGATCGTCTTCAATATAAACTTTAGGAAAGTTGATTAGCCTTATCTTGCCCAAAGTCCAAAATCCATCTTTAATTGATTGGTCAAATGCTGTTGAGTTGCGTGGATATTATTGGACGGTTTTATTCATAAATGGCTTCACACGTGAGCTAAACCTGTCCTGCATGTTAAGGTTACTTTATTGCTTTGTATTTAATGGGGCTGGTCATGTTTTAATTGCTTACATGAAACATTACAGTGCAAAGATAATAGCCATTCAATTAAACTTCTGGGTGTGAGGTGTTTTGGTAAGAAGGTTCTGTCATGGCTGACTGTTTTATTACAGCAGATAACAATTTGTACCCAATGAATGACTCACACCAAGTATTTACACATAATACAGAGGCCTCGCCCTATTGTAGTCTGACATAACAAGCTTCATTGATGAGTCAGTCAATGTGTCGAGACGTTTGGTTTATGATTAATACGTATCTATGCAGAAAACTCTTTACACTTTCTTAATTGGGGGTCACTGTTTGCTGGATGTATTGTTGGTGGAATTACCAGGTGTTAATATTGAGAATAAGTGTTAATACACTGAAACCCCAGAGACAGTGTGATAATCTGCAGTTCCTACCAATGATATTGTGCAGTGTGAACGAATCCATCAAGTACTACTGTCGCAAACATTAAGGACAGTGTTGTAATTTTGCAAACTGAACAGCTTGATTGGCATGTGAAATAAAGGGAAATTCAGTTGGGGGTGGTAATGTAAAATAATCTTACATTAAACATACCTTTTGGCATTCTAAATATTTATTTTTGGACATTTTTGCTGTGGTCAGTAGTAAGCCACCATTTCTGGTTCTGTAAAGGCCCAGGGTGTTCCTAACAGTAATTTCTACTGATTGGCTGTTGGATGGGTTCAAAACTGCTCAGATCTTACTGAGCCAACTGAATCAACACAGAGCCCTCTAAGGTTATTTCTTCGCAAAGCCTTTTGAAACCTTTACATAGGGCTGTATTCACATCCCTAGGGTTTTATACATTTAACAAATTAGATTAACAAATCTATTTTATATATATCATAATATTACCACCGTTCATGACCATCCAATCCAATGGTCCTTTTGGTATTAATGTTGTTCTATTGGTAGATATTTAGTTATAAAGGGATCACTGGGTAATAATTCTGTCTCTCGTCCTGAACAGCGCCAATTTGCTTTTGATAAACATTCACGTGCCGACCTCCCTTTACACGGGTTTATTCTCCGCCTACGAAGATGAACAAGCTGTGCCAATGGCCTGGACTCCCTCTCTATGGTACATTGATTTTATCTTTGTTTTTACTCCATTTCTGTATAAATTACTCTTCCATCTGCTAAAACCCACTGGGTGGCCAATAGATTCTGTCCCCCACTGGGTGGCCAATAGAATTCTGTCCCCACTGGGTTGGCCAATAGAATTCTGTCCCCATGGTTGGCCATAGATTCTGTCCCACTGGGTTGGCCAATAGAATTCTGTCCCCACTGGGTTGGCCAATGAGATTCTGTCCCCACTGGGTTGGCCAATAGAATTCGTTCCCACTGGGTTGGCCAATAGAATTCTGTCCCCCATGGGTTGGCCAATAGAATTTTATTCCCACCACATGGGCCATCATTATATATCCCTTTATATCCAATGTAGTTACAGGGTTGTGCATTAGATACAACCGCTTAGTTAAAGGGACAGAATACTCTGTATGGTTTGATAATTAGTGGCCTCTCCTTATTGATTCTAAAGGGTTTAACCTATTTTCTGTTGCCGTTTTTAGACTCTGGCAACTGCGAGTTGCCTCTCCTAACCCCGTGCAGCAAGGCTGTGATGAGTCAGGCGCTGAAAGCCACATTTAATGGTTCGCCAGGGAACGGGACAGACTGGGAATCCCTAACCGTAAGTTAAAATCTTGTCATTCGTATGGTGCAGTGTTAATGACGGTCAGGGACTGTAATCGGCTGTTATGTTCCTACTGCGTTATCTGATGGTCACAGTAATATGATCCGTTCTGTAAACATAGACCTTCATAGTGATAGTGATTTATTCAGGTTAATGAGAATACAAACGCTTGTCACTCACTTCACCTTATTTTCTGGGTATTTCTCAGTGACAAATTCTCACCAACACTCCACCCCCCGTCTGGCTGGTTTTAGCTGGAATGTCAATGTCCTTCTGAATTAAAAGATCCAGTCCAATTGATCGTATATAGTTACACCTTGGACCTGGATGGATGAGACCACATAAATAAAGCGATTGATGATGATTAATAATTATACACGTTTTTGTGTACAAATCCACATTTCATTTTAAAATTTGTTTTGCTGGTATTTCAGCCTTAACTTCCCCTTTTGAATGTTTCCATAGGCCCCTGGAGTGGGAGCGAGAAGAAGCAGGTCTATCAATGGCTCATTTGGGGACCAATGAGTTTTCACTGGCGGAATGTGAATTTCAGAAGTTCTTATGACTGGCCAGGAGCTTTGTAACCTGGGGAAGGAGAGGTTTCTGGATCTAGCTCCAGACTTGTTGGGGACATATTGTGGGAGCACCTGGAAGAGATGATGAAAGGTACTTGGCTATTGTTCTAGTGAATGGAGCATAGGAGACATGTATCTATTGGTGTCCACACTTGTGGTTTCACACACAGTCGGGTGTGTAGCACATAATAGTAGACTATGAGGGGGCACCATAACTAGCCTTCATGGTGACGCACAACAGCTGTAAACCATTTGGGTCTAGTGTGTGTAGTGATTGAATATCTCCATTCACTCAAACTATTCTAGTGCAAATTTACTAAGGTGTTAAGAGCATCTGACACGGAAACGAAAATACAAAGGCTAATGTTGAGATGGATACGACTTTATTATGGGGGATGGTGAAAGTGGATACCAAAGCCTGGAATTGTCCCCATTGATCTAACTTTCGTTTAACTTTTCAGAGCATCACGAAAAAGCCCCAGAACCAATATATGGACAATGTTCACCGCAGTTCCATCAACCAGTGGGTCAACACAGACTCCTTAAGTACGTAGAGTCTCGGTGTGACGGATATGTTCATTCATGGGGGCGGTGGGGGGTGGTCCACTGAATTAATCTAATGGGGCCCACACACCACAAAATCCAATCTATGGGCGATCGTACGATAGTTGCCGATATTTTTTTTTTTTTTAAGGCCCACAGGAATTTTTATTATATATCGGGAAAGGACTGTTTGTGTGTAGCTGATCGTTACGATCGTCGTATGAAAATTTTATTATCAGCCCAATGGAATTTAGTTATCAGAACGATTGGGGATGTCAGTGTATGGACACACATGCATTTATTTATTTATTTTTTTTATACTGTCTTTCCATTAATGTATTTGTTGTAGTCTGGAACATGGGATTTTTTTAGTTTTTTTTTTTCTGTATGTTTCCTTCTGTGATGGACGATGCTCTGGGTGATCTTTATGTATTGTTGGATTTTCAATGTAATATATGTTGGTTATTTTTCTCTCCCACCAGTTTTGGCTCTGACAAAAAACCCCTTACCGACGGTCCGCAGCATACATGGCTACCCTAAAAATGGAATGTTTAATGATATGTGTCCGGTACCTGGGTCCGAACCTACTAACGCCAAAGCAAGAGTTTCGTCAGTACCCGCCTCTGCCTAAAATCGGAGGAGTGCATTACATTCCCTCCAATCAGGACTTCGCCAGGAAACAATATAATGCCATTCTGAATTCTCTGAATACGGTAAGTTTCTTCTTTCTGGATGATTAATATGGGGCGGCTTTCTGGAATTGATTGGCCAGATCTGCCCAGAGTTTATGGCTTTTTAGAGTTTCTTCAAAACTTGTTTTCCTTTTAACACTTAAAGGAGGTATCTGCCCTAAAATCAATTTCTCTATAATGTTAAGATTTGAACCTGCAGATTTAAAGGAATGTCCCACCCTATAATGCAGAACCCCCCCCAAACTAGTTTCCATTTTGATAAAATATAATAATTCTGCTCCAGGCAGAGGAATCCTACTTACAAGCTCCTCGATCCACGGCTCTACAGGTTTTGGGGGGGGTCTGTATAATTAGGGTTTTTATAAGGGATGGACATTCCCTTTAAATGATGTGTAATTTGTATTTCTATGTCATTTCTTAATAACCGTTATTGCAGCTTCAATGAAAAAATATTGTTACTTTCAGGTTTTATTCCTGAATTGTACAAATGAGAATTTCTCTTCCTTCCCATCTGACACAACAGGCATGTCTGAGCTCACTGAGCTAGGGGACGGGGGGTAGTAACTGCAGGGATTTCCTTTATTGGTTAGGGAATGCATATAACACAATGGGCATTTATTTTAATCTGTAGTTTTCCCTATTTTAAGGTAAAAAGAGACTACGATTCGGGCGACAGGGGACAGAAGCTTTGAAAGTTCAGACTCTATGCTCCAGTCGTGGACAAGCCAGTCATCGCTGGTAGACGCCCAGCGCGTCCCTTCATACGGACAGTTTGAAGAAGATGGCAGCCAGGGTTGTGTTAAACAAACCGCCATGTCTTTAAAGATTACCTTCAAGACAGAAAACGATCCGGTGGAACTAGGAAAACCTGTCATCCCAGCAGCTATTCTTGCTGGCTTCAAGGGTAATACGATGACCCAGAATGTGTCACCTTGGGTGTTTAACTGTTTATATGATGCTGTGTTTCCACCTTCAAACAAACCTGTATCCGACTAATGTCAACCCGTGCGCACCTCTGAATATGTTTGCTTAAAACTGTGAGTAAGGCCTGCTGGGAGAGGGCCCAGGAAAGTAGCACCTGGTCCTGGAATATACAGACAAGTTTGCCAAACAGTGTAAGTGTAGATAATGGATATTTCTATTAAAAGCTTCACCAGGACTCCCCATAGTTGTTCTTAAAGGGACAGTTCAGTGGAAATGATCAATATTTGTTAAATTGTCTAGTTTGTTAAGCCTTCTTAGTATTCTACATATTCTCTCCCATTTTAAAAATCAGTTGATTTCATCCCCTTTGCTGTTCCCTGCTGTTGACATTAGTGAGTTGTGACATTCAGGTATATAACGGTTCTCTTTCCAGAATGCACCACTAATCTTGGAATGTTTCCTAACAGTAATTTCTACTGATTGGCTGGTGGTAGGGTCAAAGATGCTCAGATCTCTACTGAGCAACTGAATCAAACCAGGCGCTGGGTCAAGGGCAAGGACCATAACTGTCTCTATTAGGGGTCCTGCAAAACAGAAGTCAGTATTCAGTTGCAGTTATTTACACACGACACAATGCTGAATGGGCAGGTTAATGTATGGGATGGGAAAATACTGCTCTTTATTCTGAAGAAAAAGCATATGTATTCCACTAGACTTCCCCTTAACTCCCTGATAGGGTCTTTGTAGTTAAAGGCAAACCGCTATAATGATGATTTTTTATCTCTAGGGAGTGGACCAATTCAGCTTGGCAGTTCTGTTGAATTGTTAACGGACAAATCTTGTCAGTCGTTTATCAGCTGGACTGGTGATGGATGGGAGTTTAAACTGGCGGACCCCGATGAGGTATGTACTGGTGGAATCTGAATAGTTATCCCTTTAAATCAGAGAGTCAAACCTCTGCTCTACTAGATGTTTGGGAAATTACAGCATTCTGCAGCTAAGGCATGATGGGTATTGTAGTTTCCAAAAACATCGGAGTGGCCCAGTTTTCGACAATTGTTTTGGCTAAGCTCCCAACCCACCTCGGCCTTGGATCAATTAATGGAAAGAAATGCTTCCTGCAAAGCACGTTTTTGATTGGTTCGTTCCTGAGAAACAAACATTATAGTAGTCCTTAAAGGGACACTATATTGTGAAAAAATGACTATGCCTCATCTTAATCTATAATTGAATACATGTAAGTAGCACTTACTCGTTTTGCGTGTGTTGCTGCATTTCTTCAATCTTGCACACATTTTGTTAAGGAGCAGTTATCCCCCTCCCACCTTTAACACACAGCATACTATGCTCTGTCACCATTCCAGCTACGTAAAAATACCACAGGAGAATTTTTTTGAGAGCAAGGAACTTGATTGACAGCTGGAATATAAAAGTTTTAGATGGATATCTAAAGAAATAGGGGGCAGATCAACAAAAAATGATACAGTGGTGGTGGGAAAGAATTATGTTCCAGTTATGGTCAAGTAAAATAACTGTTTTTCGGTATAGATGCCCTACGTTCCCTAGTATATAATAAAGTTTGGACTTGCAACCAAACCACACATTCTAACTTCCCCCTCTTAAAGACAAAGAGAAACAAAGTAGCTAATTGGAGAAATCCATCCCCAAAAACTAATAGTTGGAAAGCCAAACAGACGTAAGGGTTAATGACGCAGCTGGGGGGATTGCATTTAATCATTGGCTGAATGTCTTCTGTACATCCATGACATACCGCTTTCGGCTTCCTGGTTCTTCCAGTTAGCAGTGGTCAAACAGAACATCAGGCAGCCATTTCAGGTTAGACTTACATCTCTCAGATATCTAATTATTGCTATTTACCTATATACAGTTTTTTTATATTGACTGTACTCACATACTAGGGAGTATACAAGGTGTTCTAACAATTTTTTTTCCCCTCTCCCATGTTAGGTTGCTCGTCGTTGGGGCAAAAGGAAAAACAAGCCTAAAATGAATTATGAAAAGCTTAGCCGTGGACTGCGATACTATTACGATAAGAACATTATCCAAGACTTCAGGAAAAAGATACGTGTACGATTGGTCTGCGACCTCCACAACTTGCGGGATACACCCCTGACGAATTCACGCCATGCTGGGTGTAACAGCCCCGACACGGAGAATGAGATGCTGTAATTAACATTAAAAAAAAAAAAAAGTGTTGTCTCAAAGAGCACATTATGTACTGTGACAAGGGCCATATTTTTAATGGCCTGCTACTTATCTGTTTCAAGATGGCCGAGAAAACATGGAGTCCAGAGACCAGAAAAGCAGAAGGAAGGGCAACAAAAAGTAAACTCACCTGGGAACATGGATTAAAATGTTGCTTTTCTATTCTGTGTTGATGAATGGTATAATGAATGGCGCTTAAGGTTAATACTAGAAAAATATATTATGCACAAAATGAATGCAGTTATGTATAAGCGAGCATTACATCTGGCCCTATTTAAATATAAAATTCACCGGAAGCAAGATGTTATTGTAAGCAGGATTGTGCTTGATTATAATTTTTAAAAAATCCCGCTTTTTCACTCCGAGGATTCTGGGACTTGGCGGTCAATGGCTTTGTTTATGAAACATTCCTAGTCTTTGTTGTCTGGATCCAATAGAACGTTCACGTACAGGTTAGGGATGTCTTATGTCAGGTTATATAAACTTCATGAATACACACACAAAAAAAATGTGATTGTTGCGTTATAAACACATTTCAAGTTCAGTTGTAAATAATATTGCAAATTTTTTATATTTACAGAAGTATTTTATTTGTGAGGTACATGTATGTTTGTAATATTTGATTATTATTAATTTTTCTTCTGTTTATAAATATGTGGAATTTCATTGTAATACCGCAAAGTGACGGCTTGCAAAGACTTGTACCAGCCAAAAAGCCAGTATAGCAGACTTTTGGTTGTATACCTTTTAAATGAACAAAAAGGGAAATGTTTAGTTCTTAAAGAAGTTTAGATTAAAAGTCTATTGTTATTTCTAGACGTTTAGCCATAAACTGCTGATTTAAAGAGATGTATTCTGCCTCTCTGTCTAATTCCTAACCAGAGAAAGTACTTCAGTACAGGCCCCTTTGACCCCTCCCTTGTCCACATCACGGTTTGACATGCTCAGTCTTGTAAATTAGAGAGATAGAAGTCTCTGGTAAGTTGCTTGGTATCTTTAGTAAATGGGTAGAACGAAATGAAAGTGTCTTTAGTGAATAATGTAGTTATTTACAATGGTAAATATTGGTTTGGAATTACGGAGTGAGGCCATGATATGTCCTTTCTAATTGTAGTTTTGTGCAGGAAAGTGTTTTTAATCTTTTAAAGGGGAACTTGGATTCTGCAGTGTTGGTGATTGCAGCTGGTAAACAGGGATTCGTGTTGGAGTTTTGCACAAATCGATGAATTCTCGTGCTGTATGTAACAGTTACCGTATTGTATGTATTTTTATTTGCCATCTAAGTTCCTTGTTTATTATTTTATATTTGCCTCCTTTTCAAGGCCAGGAAAGTTTTGTGTAGCAGCTATTTACTGCATATGTATGTACTGTAACTATAGTGTATGTATTTTGTTTGTTTTTTTTTATTAAGAGAAGGCCTTAGGAAACCAATTCTGTAACTCCATTCACAAACTCAACTCATTGGGTTGACCTAGATTAAATTTTTTTTTTTTTTTCCTCCTGAAAATCCTTTGCTTTGTAACTGGTGTGATATTATAGAACTGATCTTTGTACTGTGTTTCTCGGTAAATAAATATGTATCCATAGCCTTATGTAATATCTGGAATACCCTGACTTATTGATCTGATTGGTTGATGGACCACCAAACTCTAAAAATGACATCACAGTGTAAGGACAGTATCGACCAATCCGAATTCTTTTTATTGTGTGCCACTCTGACTATAATCGCTTTTCACGCTCTCAGCAGCCATTAGTCAGTATGTGGGCGGTAAGGAGAAACGGCCGTGTTGTTTGGGGGTGGAGTGAGTGTAGATTGTTCTTTTGTGGAAGCCCGTACACACGTCAGATAATTTTTGCACGTTTTGCCCGACGAACGACCCATCGTGCGACATTCGTGCAAAATTAAAGGGTATCTCACATGATAAGTCACCTGGGTAGTGAGGTAGATATGTGTAAGGTGGAAAGTACCTGCAGTTCCTGTGTCTTTGAGCAGTAGTTTAGAAGAAATCCAATGAGTTTGTCCCAGAACGCTGTGGATGGTGCAGGTCCGCCCACTTTCAGTGGACTGCCTGCTTGGGAAATGTCCGATGCGCGTTTTCCTTTAGTGCATGCGCGCAGAACGTGTGAGGATATGTCGGGGACTGCTGTCTGTGTGATCTGACTGGTGGTCGAAAATAATATTATATATATTATATACACACACACACCACACCACACACACACACACACACACACCCAGACTGCCTCATTCCCAGCATCCCTATGAAATCAATCTTAGATCACTTTTTAACCATCCCTCTCAGAGTTAGACACAAATAAATCTTATTAAAAACAACAACAGTTCCCCGTATTTGTTACAGTGTGGGGAAGAGGGTTTTAATTTTTCTCCCCTGTCTCTCTCTGCATGATCAGCTGTAAAAAATGAACTTAGAGGTCAGGAGGGAAAGGATTTCTTACTGCAAGTGGGTGTGTCTGCTACCATGTGATGCACCATTGAGTGACAGCACTCCAGTACAGGGGAAGACACACCCCCAGGAACCTGCACACTTTCCCATTGCTGCTGCATCAAACGAAAGGGATTCTGGGGAAAAAAAGGTGTAGGGGAGGGTTGTACTTAAAAAATAAACCAAAAAAAATAAATGCTTTTTCCTCAGTGGGATACCCTTAAGCTTTAACGATCTTCTAAGACCAACAATCCACAAACTTCTCGGCCTTTTCTGACGATCAGCCTGGCGGATTCGTTCTGCAATTGCCGTTTTTTTTTTTTGTACATAGTCGGCAGATTTTCGGTAGAGTGTAATGGAAGAGTTGTGAAACATTTCGGATCACGCGATATTCGAAGTCACTAAAACGGACGTCACATAACACCTTTACCAACGAACGTTATCTATCCACTATCGTTGATGATGTACAGGCGCGCGTTGCAGAAACTAGGTTATAACGAGACGGTTGCTGAACGTTTTCGTAGGACATCGTACGAAAATGATTCGACGTGTGTACGAGGCTTAAGTACCCAATAGCCAGTCAGCCAGCCACTAGCCAAACATTGCTTTTCTACATATACAATGGGTAGCAGATGTATAAGGACACCTGTCCGTGTTGTTTTTTGACTAGCGAACATTACGAAGCTCCCTATGCCTTTTCTGCATTATTATGGCCATTGGCTTTTGAAAAACAGCATGTAAGTTGTCTCCTTCTGCTGCGAAATGTACGTTTTTTTTACATCTGACTTCCCTTTAAAAAGGGCTGAATAAACCTGCTTGTCGCATTTATGGTGCAGCCCTAGAACCTCTTCCCAAGCTTAATGGTCTTTTCTCTGATGCACATTGCTGCATCACTTTGAAGTTTACAGAAGGACTCTCCAATCAATCATCCCCCCCCCCCTTGAGTGGGAACATGGACCATTCCCTAACACATGGAAAGATTTTCCAGCCAAAACTCTTACAAATGACTATGTAACAATCTGGAAATTCCCATGTAGATTTCCTGGACCCTTTTCTCTCAGAGCCACTCACCAAACTCCCCTAAAATAAACTGCACTGCCCTGTGCTACTAGTGTGAGTGGGGTATGTAGACCAATGGAGTTTGGTATCACCAGGATGGAATCAATAAAGAGATGTGGGACTGTAAGAAAAAGGGGGTGACACTAGAGAAGAAACCTCTCGCTGTGTAAGAGGATTGATAACGCCGTCATTTCAGCAAAAAAAAATATTCTGTATTTTCTCCTTTTGCTTATTTATTAAAATGTAATTCTTTTTAAAAAGGGTGAAAATTATTTCCTCAGACCTTCACTAAAAAAATTTTTGGAACATTGATGCAAGGTTTTCCAAGATGGCGAAATGCATTATGGGTACCTATCACCAGGTCAAAGTGGTAAAAAAAAAAAGAGAAAATTGTCATCATACTACCGTAATTTTCCTTTCCTGTGCTGTAGCACGGCAGTGGGTAACCATGGGTAAACTCCCTGTTTGTGTGAAGGTCAGGAAGTACTAAAAGGCTCCTCCCCCCTAGTTACCTGTCTTTGGATGTGCTGCTTGGATAAAGGGAGGGAAGTTACCCACTGCTGTCTACAGCACAGGAAAGGAAAATTACGGTAAGTATGATGACAATTTTCTCTTTTCCTGTGCCTACACACGGCAGTGGGTAACATGGGATATACCCAAGAACCAGAATAATGGAGGGAGATCATAATGAACTAATTATTATACGATGCTTCCAGTGCCTAGAAGCAAAGAATGGAGTATTTGAAACATCACTTGTAATGTTACAAAAGTAAGAAATGAGGAAAGTGATGTTTAACAAGTCCTCTGACCGAAGCCTCCACAAATGCCATGATGTGGCCACAGCCCGTGTAGAAGAGCCTTAGGTTTGGGTCCTCACGGGAATAACCTGTAGCACAGTTGATGCTTTCTTTGATATCCATTATAACTTTGTGCTTCATTGCCTTAGAACAAAAGGATCAGTTTTGAACATCAATTGTAATGTTTCAACATCTAGAATGGGTCACCAAGGTTGTTTAAGTTCATCTGCGAAGAAAAATGCCATTATGTGCAATTGTAACTAATTTGGGAAGTAGAGGTTCTGAGCAAAATATCTTATCGTTTGATAGGTTGCCCTTTTGATGCTTTTCACCTTACTTAGCAATAGCAAGCAGAATGTTTGAAGTTATTTCCTCTATTGGCGTCTAATGGTAAAATGGGGCAGACTTCTGGATGGGAATGATGTGAGATAAATGTATATTGGTATTTGGTTATGTTTTTTTTTTTTTTGGTCTGCATTTGAGTGGCATGATTTTATATTCAATAACCCAATTTGTGATAATGCTACTTTGGTAGTATGTTTGTTTTATCGCAAATTTTGTCTGACTATTGATCATTTGTCATATATGGCTGATTTAGGTTATCATACGTTTGCCTGACATACAATGCAGAAACTAAAGATAGGTCCCATGGGGAATCGCTTCTTAATTTGTTTAATACGCTTCATTCCTTGAAAAAGCGTTTAACTAAGGGATCCAGAGCCCAATGATTTGGGTCAAGGCAGATATGGTGACACTGAGTTTTAGCGTATATATACTCAAGTTCTTTCCAAACCAGACTGGAGGAATTCAACTAGTGCTTTTGCTGAGATATTTTGAACGCTTATTATTGTTCGATATACAACCACTCCATGAAAAACTTTCCACGTTCTATAATAATTCTGGATGTTGAGGGCCTTCTTGCCGACAGTAAGAGTGGATATCAGCTGCCTAGAGAGCCTAATTTTTCGAGTTTCTCCCTTTCACAAGCATGCCGTCATATGTAATGTTGCCTCTGAGGGTGATAGAGAGGGACCCTGGGGTAGCAGTGCGGAAGCAGTGGAAGCCTGAACGGAGGTGCCACCAACATACTTTTCACTATGGGGAACCACGGCCTCCTTGGCCAAAATGGGAGAATTAAGATTGCTTTGATCTCTCTACCCAAATCTTTGCTAGGGACTTGGGGATTAGTGGAAAATGGAGGGAATATGTCTCATCCAGCTCGAAATCCCAAGGTATGGAGAAAGCGTACCATTGCTACTGCCTGAGTCACCGGATAGCGGGAACAAAATAATGGGAGCTTCGTTATTTTCTCTTGTGCCATCAAGTCGATTTGTGGTGTCACCATTCGCGATATTCTCAGAATGTTTGCTGATCTAGCTCCAATTCCCATGGTAAAATCTTCTTCCGACTCAAAAAGTCTGCATGAATGTCTCTTTGCCTGGAATGTATACTGCCGAAAGATTGGCTAGATTTTTCTCTGCCAGAGGAGAATTTCTTGCGTGAGGAGCCATAGATACTTGTTTCTTGGTTCCACCTTGCTTGTTCAGATAGGCCACTGTCGAGCATTGTCTGAAAATATTCGAATCGATTTTCTTTGATAAGTGACGAAAATGATTAATGTTCTCTGGACAGCTGTTAGCTCTCGTACGTTGGATGACATTGACTTCACTCTTATATCCCAAGGACACCCTGTGCTAGCGATTTCCAAAGGTTGCCCCAACCTTTTAAATGGCATCCGTCATTATATTTCCCAATTGATAATGTTTAATGATCTGGGTTTGGAAGTCTTTGTTTGATCCCATCGCAATTGGTGTTTTAGTGATGCTTTAAATGTATTAACTTCTGGATTCTGATATGTTTCCATTGGGATAAGGAACTTCATTTGTAAAGTCGAAGATGTAGATTGCCCAGCCACTAGATCTTTGTAGAAAACCAACTTTCCTATATGTGCTCCACAAATTTTACTGTGTTGGCTGGGGATTTTAATAGTTCTGATGTGCATCATGATTCGTCGTCTCTTTTTAGTGGGGAATGGATACTTGAAATTTCTCTGTATTATGCAGGCTCCTAGATATCCAGGTGTGAGTTGGACACAGGCATGATTTTCTGAAATTTATATCCACCCGTGCGCTTGATTGAAACAGGATAGGGTTTCTGAAAGATGCTTTTGGAGTACGTTTTTGACTGAGCCTTTATCATTACATCGTCTAGTAGGCGAAACACTGAAACTCCTTGGGTCCCGGAGGTTAAAGCTGTTAAAAACTACTACTATCTTTGTGAATACTCTTGGGAGGGTGGATTAGCCCGAATGGGAGAGCTTTGTATTGAAAATGTTGTGTGTTGTAAACGGAAAACCTTAGATTACTTTCTGTGTGCTGGGTGGATTGGTACATGGAGATATGCATCACGCAAATCACTTTGCACATTACCAATCCCTGGAAATATTTGTTGCAGAATGACTTTTACGTTTCCATTTTGAATGTTTTCTGCTGATATGAAGGAGTTTAGGTATCTCAAATCCAATACTGCTCGAAAAATCTCCCGAGTTCTTTACTAAAAAGAGGGGAGAATATACCCCTGTTCTGTTGCGGCATCCGAGGGAACTTTTTCTATAAACATCGTTTGCCAGAAGCTCACTGAATAATCTCTTTCATGCGTGCGTTCTACTCTGGATTGAGTCTTCTTGATTCCAGAAACCGGTGTTTGGGGGGGGGAAATCGAAGTCTATTCTGTACCCATTTGTTATGGTTTTCAAAACCCAATGATCTTTTGTAGTCATGCCCAAACGTCCTTGAATCTCTGTAATCTTCCCCTATGTTGGACGTTGGGCTAAGCCACCTTCATAAGGGGAGTCCTCTCCTATTTCCCCTGCACGAAAGGAAGACTGATCCCTCCAATTCCTGGTTGCAGGTCTATATTGCTTAGCCTCCCTGGAAGGAAGCCCTGATTGACGGGTGGCATAAATAAAGACCTTCTAGGTTTTCGAACTTGTGGGAGAAGAATCTTCCGATTGTCCACGTTTTGCGAAATAATATCTTTTAGCGCAGCCACCAAACCAAAATTCCCCTTCATATGGCAAGATCGCTAGGTTTTGCTTAGAGGCAGCGTCTGCTGCCATTGACGGGAGAAATAGGCACGTCTGGCCGCCTACCGAAAGGCTCATGTCTCTTGCCAACAACTTGATTATATCAACGATGCTGTACGAAGAATTCATTGAGAATATACAACATTTTGTAACATCCTTCTCACTTCTTTCTGGACCTGCCATCTGCTAGGCTTGATCAACGTCCTGATCCAATATCTGTTGCTCTAGCCAAACCTGTATGGCTACTGCTGGTCTCATACAAGCGCCCTGTACAGGAATAAGACCTTCTTAACAATGAATCCTGCCGCCTCTCCATTGGGTCTTTAAAGTTGCCCAATCATCTACTGCAGGGAGTTATCTAGCTATCCCGCCAAAGCGGGCATCAACTTTTGGGGCGTATTCCATGCTTTGAATAGTCATCCGCAAAAAGGATCATAAATTCTCAAAAATGAAGGTGCATGGAAAATCTTCTGTCAGGAACTCGCCATCCTCTAACACGTATTAGGTATTTTATCATGCACTGGAAACACCAACTGAGGCTCCTGATGTACCTGAACCATCTATTTGCTCCGCCGGTTTCTTCGGTGAATCGACAATAAAGTCTTCCTAAAAGATATATTAAATGATCGACCATCTCAGGATCCAAATCGTGATAAAGTTAGATTGGCATAAATTTTCCTCAATTTCTCCCTCCGACAACTGCCTGAGAGAGGCCGGCTTCAGTATAGTTTAAGGGGGTCCTAGAAGTTGACGGCACTGGATCCACTTGCTGTTCTATGCTTTACATCCTGATTTGGGGCATATACAAATTGAATACCAGCCATGGCACAATTTCTTCCCAGGTAAAAGCAATGTTAGAACAAGATTGCATTCTGAAGGCGGATTTTTCCTCTATGTGGTCCATCATCATGATGAGAAGACCTATGGAGAAAAATCTCAGTATAAGAAAAATATAAGGTAGATATAAAGTAGATTATCTAACCCAACTGGGAGGATGCAATCACATAATCATTCTACCAAGCTCACCCCTGGACTCAGATCTGGACCTCTTAGAAGACATCAGACTCTGAAAATAAGAAAAGCATAAAAGTAAACGAGTTTTAAGGCAGCTAGCGAGGGAAAGGCAAATACCACGCTACAAGTGCACTGTGTGAGAAAGGCACTGTGTCCTGACAAACTGAAGGAACAGAAAGATCCCGGCGTTAGACACAAACGGCACCAGGAAGACTCTTCCGCCCTTTTAAATTTTGCGCCGCGTGACGTCATGAAACTGCGACCCCGACAATAGTATCGCGGCCTGAAATCAGTCCCGGCAAATCGAAGGAATGACTCACTTTTCCGCTCGCGCTAAGCAGAGGAGCGGGGCATCAGTGCAGGAGAGGTACACGGAGAGAGGCATACAGGGGGACCCGACCTACACGAACAAGAGGAAAGAAAAAAGACAGGTAACACTAGGGGGGGAGGAGCCTTTTTAGTACTTCCTGACCTTCACAACAACAGGGGAGTTAACCATGGTACCCACTGCCGGGTGTAGGCACAGGAAAGTAGTAATATCCCCCAACCAAAAGTTCGTTTGAAAACAGATTTTTGAAAAAATATGAAATTCTAAAACGGACCCAAAATAGTAGTTAAAAATCCGAAAGTATAAATGGCAGTCGTAAGTTAGTGTGAATGGCTGGGGACCTGGGGAAAAATGTTAATATATAACCAAAAAGTATTTAAAAAACAGGGAGATTCAATAAAAAATTCTTATAAAAAATGGTGCTATTTTGCCTCAACAATCAGATATTGTTTTAAAAGCTAACATCTGATTGGTTGAGCAAAATTAGCACAATTTTAACAGTAAGAACTGTTATTGAATAACCCTGTAACTTTGTTTCGAGTTTCTGTATCAAATATTCGGTACATTTAGAATATTCTAAATCGAGGGCTTGTGTATTTTCGCTATCTAAACCATATTTAGAACCGACCTGTTCACAAAATCCACTTTCTAGAATCGCTGTATATTCTATCATTTCTGAATATTCAGTTATAAAAATGTAATAACTGAAAATCTGGGAACTTTTTATGATCCGGATAATCCGATAGTAGTGATAAACCCTGGTTTCAATTTGGAATTGACGTTGCGAATCGGACAAATTTTTGGAAATTATTCTGACTTTTCTCCCACATAAATCAAAAATGACCAAAGTCCATTGGAGATTTCTATCGAAATGCAAAAAACAATATTGGAAAAGTTGAAACATACAAACAAAAATTAGATAAATTCCAATTCATTTGAGTTTGAATGGAATATCGGAAAATTCAATAGGTTCTGCGGACCAAAGGTGCTCTCAGAATAAAAAACTTTCCCTGAGGTGTTTTCCTTTCCCACAAACCTATGAAGTACACCACGTTTGTTACCTATTACCATCCACATAAGAACATAGCACAGCTTTATAAATCTCCCCCATAGAGTCGCCCACAGTAATGTATTTGTGTTGTGAAGGAGGAATTTTGCAGAAAGAACTGAAATAATAGGAACAATAAACTTTCCACCAAACAATCAGACATCTCCCTTCTTCTAGTTAGAAGGGACCTTTACAAATATCTCTTTGTATTTCCATGTTAAATGGTTAATTTAACTTTAAAAAGGAAAACTCCCTTGGTCTCTGTCTTAGTTTATGCAAATACTGTATGGAAGGATGATTTATATTATTACATATGATACTATATCTATGTAATATAATATATATAATATATATCTGAATGTTAGTACCAAATATTGTAAAATATAAGGATATAAGGAGTCACCAAGTGAGTTTTACAGGTCAGAGAACTCAATATGACTTCCAATATCCTTGGGATTCAGCAGGGAGAAAATTTCCTATAATAAGCAACTTCAGTCGATGACTAGTTAAGAACTGATGACATCATTCAGCACTGTTTATAATGATATAGTGCATTCTCTATTGGCTATCACAGCCAGCAATTTTAAGTTCCACCCGCCATAATGTATACTTCTGTATAACCCTCCAACCCTGTTTTGAGGGACCTGTTGTGGCTCCAATGTTTGTGGTGAAGTTAGGGGGGTTATGTAATAACGGGGTATGTGTAAAATACAAAAAAACCTACTAAGCACCACACAGAACAGCGGTACACCTACCTACTGATAAACAATCAAAACCCAACCTACACTTCTGTTTCCTTGAAAACCTACTGTACCTAAACTGTCAAAAAGTAATTTTTAAGGCTATAATGCAACACAAAACATTACACCCAACCCCACACAGGACACAGGTACAACATCTGCTGTTGCCACCCCAGAATCCACCCCACCCTGCGTTTCAATGGCAACCATATTAAAAAAAAAATATATATATATATGTATTTAATCACAAAATGAACTTATTAAACTTTATAAAATTTAATATTTCCATAGCAAAGATTGGCTTTTAAAACACTGAGCAAGACACTTGCATATTCCATTCCAAATTTGCAGCCAAACATTTCTATTTATCTTTCCCTTTCTAGTCATTGCAAGACATTTTACTTAAAGGACAGTTAGTAAATGTGAGTTTTGACAGTTTGATTAGGGGCCCTTATCGTGTCTCAATAAAGGACTGTTTATATTGTGTCACTCCTGAAGAATAATTTCTCTCCGGGCGGATTTGGAATGCACAGCCCGTTCTCATCACCTCTCATTTACCATTGACCAGCGTAGAGTTACCATGGGGGATTAAACTTAATTGCTACTGACAGGCTCTCAAACAAAAGGAAACGTAGCAGAACATGAGGGTGGATCTGCTTGTCCTTCATTAGGTGTTTGTAGCTTAACGTGAAGCCAACAATCTCCATCAACAAACCAAAAACTACTGTTGAGTTACCTGCGACAGCTCAGGCCCAGAATGTTGCAACCGTAAACACCTCGCGCCCGTAATGGGACACACGATAAGGTGAACGTTATATTCTAGGACTTCCTTCGACCTGTTCGTGGGGTGACATTACAAATCTTGACTAGACTCTCTGAAGAAACTAATGGACGGTATTAATATAACACAGATCGGAATAGGTACGACAAAAGGACCATGGTGGAATTGTCTAGATAATCCCCAATAACTGCATGTATTGATATTTACGACAGGACATTACTTTGCCCGCGGTATATGAGTACAGATGCAGAGTAAATACTGGGGTTTAGCGGCCTAGGGTACCCGTACATTGCAACTACCTGCAGACCGATAGAGCAATCCTCTTGGTCTGAAATACGATCGCACAAATGAATGGTAAAGGCGGGGCCTCACGAAGTATGTCGCCCGCCAAAAAAGATCTGGGATGTATGGGCACCTTTCGGGAATTGATTGGTTAACTGACGGGTAAACCCTATGGTTCCTGGGCCCTAGGAAGACTGTCAGTTGCTTTTTCAATGATCTAGTTCTGTTAAGGTGGCCACACATATGTTCAATTTTACTTACCCAGACCGAGCGCTCCCACGTCCTTCGATCGTTCCTGCGAGA
The DNA here is from genome assembly GCA_019447015.1 of Hymenochirus boettgeri. Taxonomy (NCBI): domain Eukaryota; kingdom Metazoa; phylum Chordata; class Amphibia; order Anura; family Pipidae; genus Hymenochirus; species Hymenochirus boettgeri. Next base: position 25,678 of record JAACNH010002418.1, read on the forward strand.
CCGCCTCTCCGTTCTTCTAAGTGACGCGACAATTCCCATTATTTGGATTGCCTGTCGTCAATAGAAGAAGGGAAGAGGCGGCTCGTCAGGATCGATTGAATGTCGCGAGATCGCTCAGTCGGGGATAGTAAATGAACATATGTACGGCCACCATTAGAAACACTTCTCTAAACCTGATAAACAACAGCATGAAATTGGTAGATTGTGAACACAGACAAGCAGGAGGGTTGGTTCCCATCTGATGGACATCTTGACCTAATGATATTGTAAAGGAAGCGATAGTAAACGTGCGTTTCCACATATTAAGCCCACGGACAATGTCTCATGACGTGACCTTTCTCTGTTGTTGTCTGCGCAAACCGCACTGTTAAAATAGATCGGAGGGAAAGAGCAAACCAGAGAACATTAGGATGCTCCAGAATATTGGGCTGGGTACACACGGGGGGATTATTTCTCCTGTAAGAGTGTTTCACTACTAGGACGCGCCGGGACAATGACTGTCGGTGGGGCAAAAGTGCCCATGGCACATCGTTTGCACAATCATAGTTACAGCCCCCATAGGGAACACACGATTGCCCGGGGATTTCCAACAGGCCCAAACCATTCATTCGCCATTCCGCGCACACACCATGCACATATTTACGGCCGACCGATTAAAACGTCACTATTGGTTAATCAGCCAGAAATATCTCATGGTGCGTAGCCAGCCCTTAAAGTGATATGACTGCAAATGACAATATCACTACGAACTATACAAACCTTTAATAGCTAGACAGCATTATCCTGATTGAATTCCCCACCTTGAGATTTCGTCTTGTAACTGCAGAGAGATTGGCACGATCTTCTTTCCGATAAACAATTGGAAAATGGAAAAGGCGGTTTCGACATGTCAACGATCCGATCGAAACGCTCAAAAATGTCAATGCTTTAGCGTGGTACACGGGTAAGATTCACCGGGTACCCAGTGTGCCAGACTGCGACAAATATAGGTTGCCGGTTCGTCCAGATAGAGGACGGACGAGCGAACATGCAGGAAAATCATGGCTTTGATGCTTGTCCCACGCACCCCCCGATCGGTCTGCAAGCTCGTCAGCTGCGGCTACTTTTTTGATTTGTCCTGGCCTGAGTTGACCATTGCTAGTGCAGAATGGTCGGCATGAGAAAGTTCTTACCAGTGTACCCACCTTAAGGTCAAATTGTGAGCCTTATTGGCTGAAACAAACATTCGTACACCATGCGTCACGGGTCGGGACCCGCAATCACAGTGTAGCGAACCTTTCACTATCACCTGATTCGGTCAGCAGGTGTGTCTGTCTCTAAAAATATCCTTAAAAAACACTTCTAAATAGAGGATGTTTCCATTCTATCTTCAGGCCCGTCTGGTTCACCAACTATCCCGATTAACAATTTACAAGTAGTGTGGATTGAGCTCAGGAATGTCCAGGACATTTCCTACTCTCTATACTGTGGCCCCACCAGCACCGGCGCTATTTCTGGTGACAAGTGAGTATGGTTATTAAGAGTTGTGAAAATTAAAATAAGAATTTAGAACTGGGATGAAAATATTAGATTGACTGTGAGCACTGAGCAAAACCACAAAAACCCAAATCTAAAACCTATTTCATCCTCACAACTCATTTCTCCTTTTATTTCTCCCTTAGAATCCATGAAAGACCCAAATCGAACTGGTTTTATCTCAATATTCACCAGCCGATGTTTGCACCTTAAAACATGTGAATGTTCTGTGAGTTAACATTTCGCTCTGTTCCTACATGCACTGGAAGTGCTGGAATTCGGTGAACATCTGCAAGCTTCACAAGCTAGGAGAACCTGGCCACGACACTTGTCTTTAACTAACAAGGGAAGAAAATACGGCAAAAAGAAATAAGACGTATCTCTTGAGATTATTGAAACTTTTAAACACAGATGAAAAAAAGGGCAATGAAGGTTTCAGAATCCTCAGGGTTCAGTTATGGTATTAAAGTCCTTCTAAAGGGGAAGTTCAGTGGAATACATATGCTTTTAAGAAAAAAGAGCAGTATTTTCCCATCCTAATGACCATAACCTGCCCATTCAGCATTTTGTCTGTGTTATAAATAAATGATTGTGAAATACTGACTTCCTGTTTGAGGACCCCTAATAGAGACGTTATGGTCTTGCCCTTGACCCCAGCGCCTGGCTTGATTCAGTGCTGCAGTAGAGATCTGAGCAATCTTTGACCCATCCAACAGACATCAGTAGAAATAATCGGTAGGAACATTCCAAGGATATGGTGCATTCTGGGAAAAGAAGGACCGTTAGAACCTGAATTCTTTGATTTTACAAAATGGAAGAGAATACGGAAATTATAGTATGGTATAATATAAACTACTACTTTTAAAATATTGATATTTTCCACTGAACTTTCCCTTTAACTTGAAATGTCCGCAATACAATAGAACTTACTTATAACACAAGGTATTAGGAAGCCATAGGCTAGAGGAGTTCATGGAAGCCTCCAGATTTATACTGGTCATGGAACTAAAGTTTACTTCATGGAGACATGTGACCCAGGGGCTGTATTATAGACCCGCGGTATGTTTTTTAGCGATACTGCAGGTTAGTTATGGTTCGATAATTACCGAACATTCGGTCATGAATACCATGCAGTAGTAAATACCACAATAGTATTCTATGGGGATCGTAAATCTACGATTTCATATGGTAGGTTTACGATCGGTATTGGTAACTTCAATAAACAATAGTATATTAACGATCATTAAAACCGATCGGAAATTAAACGATTGGTTTAACAGGACGAGCTGAACACCAATTATACTGATGCACTAAGTACTGTTTTAGTGATCAGCACATTAAGGGATTTCTAGGACTATAGGGCCCATATATATTGATTGAAATCTATGACCATGGTCAAGATTTACAATCCTCCATAGATACAATTGTGGTATTTTATTAGCGCCATGGTATCTACGGCAGAACGTTTTGATTATACGAACGTTCGCCAAAATGTATGATCACCGTTGTTACATTTACGCTAATGCGGTATCACGGTTCACTTACTTGCGATGTGCATTTATAAATGGCCCTTAGAAGCAACCTAATGAATAATAAATTCCAGGAGGTCATAGTTAAAGGAAGAGTGGATTCCCTTTTAATGGATTCGTCATGATATTTTAAAATCCTATTAATGTGCGATACTTATTACTTATTTACATACTTGTTTCAGTGCAATATCTTAAAAGGAGACTGTGCCATTCACCCACTTTTTTCAGTGCCATATCTTAAAGGAGACTGTGCCATTCACCCACTTTTTTCAGTGCAATATCTTAAAGGAGACTGTGCCATTCACCCACTTATTCAGTGCAATATCTTAAGGAGACTGTGCCATTCATCCACTTTTTTCAGTGCAATATCTTAAAGGGGACTGTGCCATTCACCCACTTTTTCAGTGCAATATCTTAAAGGAGACTGTGCCATTCCCCTACTTGTTCAGTGCAATATCTTAAAGGAGACTGTGCCATTCCTCACCTGTTTCAGGACAATATCTTAAAGGAGAATGTTCCATTACCTACTTGTTTCAGGGAAATATCTTAAGGAAGACTGGCCATTCACTTCTTGTTTTAATGCAATCTTAAAGAATGTGCCATTACCATTGTTTCACTGACAATATCTTAAAGGAGACTGTTGCCATTACCTACTATAGATCCCTGACCAAAACCATAAAATACGAATGTATTATTGGTAATTCTCAATAATATAGTATCACTGTACCAAACAGAGCTTACAGTATAAGCATTAATACCAGTAATTCTCAATTATATAGTATCCCTGTACCACCTAACTACAGTATATGTATTAATACCAGTAATCCAAATTTATAGTAGTCCCGTACCAACCATAACACAGTATATGTATTAATACCGGTAATTCTCAAATTATATAGTATACTGTACCAACCGAACACAGTATATGTATTAATACCAGTAATTCTCAATATTATTAGTATCCCTTGTACAAACTGAACTACAGTATGTATTAATACCAGTAATTCTCAATATTATATAGTATCCCTGTCACCAACCATAACTACAGTAAGAATGTATTAATACCAGTAATTCTCAATATTATAGGTATCCCTGTACAACCAGAAACTCACAGTATATGATTAAATACCAGTAATTCTCAATATTATTATATATCCACGTACCAACCAGCACTAACAGTATATGTATTAATACCAGAATTCTCAATATTATATAGCTATCTGTACCAACCAGAACTACAGTATATGTATTAATACCGGTAATTCTCAATATTATATAGTATCCCTGTCACCAACCAGAACTACAGTATAGGTATTAATACCAGTAATCTCAAATATAATAGTATCCCTCGTAACAACCAGAATACAGTATATGTATTATACCAGTAATTTCAATATTCTATAGTATCCCCTACCACCAGAAACTACGTATATGTATTAATATGGTATTCTCAATATTATATGTTATCCCTGTACAGACAGAACTACAGTATATGTATTAATCCAGTAATTCTCAATTATATAGTATCCCTGGTACCAACCAGAACTGCAGTATATGTATTATACCAGTAATTCTCATATTATTATAGTAGACCTGTACCAACCAAAACTACAGCTATATGTATTAATGCCAGTAATTCTCAATATTATATAGTATCCCTTGTACCAACCAGAACTACAGTATATGTTAATACCAGTAATTCCAATATTATATAGTACCCTGTAACCAACCAGAACTACAGTATATGTATTAATACCAGTAATTCTCAATATGATATAGTATCCCGGTACCAACCAGAACTACGTATATGTATTAATACCACGTAATTCTCAATATTATATAGTATCCCTGTACCAATCAGAACTACAGTATATGTATTTAAGTAATTCTCAATCTTCTATAGTATCCCCATACCAACCGAATACAGTATATGTTTTCGTTTTCATTATACGTTAAATGTCCCAATGCCAGAACACCAGTACCAATAAAACTGGTAATTCTCAATATTTATATGATATATGTACCCCAACGACCAGAAACTACAGTATATGTATTAATACCAGAATTTCAATATTATATAGTATCCCTGTCCCAACCAGAACTGCAGTATAGTATTAAATACCAGTAATCTCTCCAATATTATATTAGTATTCCCTGTACCACCCAGAACTACAGTATATGTATTAATACCAGTAATTCCAATATTATATAGTCCCGTACCAACCAGAAACTACAGCTATGTATTAATACCAGTAATTCTCATATATTATATAGTATCACTGTAACCAACCGAACTACAGTATATGTATTAATACCAGTAATTCCCATAATTATATAGTATCCCTTGTAAAATCAGAACTACAGTATATGTTTAATACCAGTAATTCTCAATATTATATAGTACCCCCCTGTACACCAACCAGAAACTAAAGTATATGTATAATACCAGTAATTTCAATATTAATAGTATCCCCGTACCAACCAGAACTACAGTTATGTATTAATACAGTTTTCTCTATTATATAGTTATCCCTGGATCAACATGAACTACAGTATCTGTAACCTGGGTGATCTTCTGTCCTAGAAGACACCCAAGCTACTTTGATTTAGCCCAACAACACATTTTGAGGTGCAATATTCCACAAAGTGTTCGTCCTCCAGTTGAAAAAAAAGAAGTCTTTAAAGGGCCATCTATACCGAAAACTAGGTTATTTAAAATGACCATAACAGAAACATAATTCTTCCCAACCACCACTGTATCATTCTTTGTTGATCTGCCCCTATTTTTTAGATATCACATCTAAAACTTCTATATTTCAGCTGTCAATCAAGTTCCTGCTCTCAAAAACTATTCTTCTGTGAGTAGTTTTATGTAGCTGGAATGGTGACAGAGTTTTGACAGTTGGAATGCTGTTAGCTGTGTGAGCTTGACAGTTGGTTTGTGGGGGGAAAAGTCAGGTTGGAGGAAGTGGGAGTGGTTAAAAGAGGGAGGGGGATACTGCTCCTTAAACAAAATAGTGCTGGATTGAAGGGCATGCCAGCAACACACGCAATAAAGTAAGTGTAGTTACATGTGATTCAATTTTAGATTAAGATAAGGCAAAGTAATTTTTTCAGTATAGGTCCTTTAAGTGGGGGCTTCTAGTCTTTTGGTAATCCCAATTGAGGAAACCATCCCTTACTAGTTCATTAAACATTATTTGATTGAGGACACATAGTGGGGCGGGGCACCCCTAGACTAAATGATATACCAAACACCTTTTTTGTCCTAGGAAACCTGGAACCACTAATTCTGACCAATAATATTACACAATATCCCCAATCAGAAGAAAGGGGCAGTGGCCTCTCGTAGAACATCTCGGGACAATACAACAACATCAATAAAAACCATAACTTACCACAAAAATATAAGCCACAGTGATAAGTGAACATTACTCCATTTAATTACTTATTAAATAAAAAACAACTTAATGCCCCAATCATATTTACTTGATAAAATAAACGATCTGCCAGCCACACAAACTACCCACATTGAATATCAAGGGATTTTATATTATCCACACATAACGGCCTCTACAGCGAGCGATGACACCTTTAGATGATTTCATTGTACTAAATAAAGACATAATTGGTACAGTCAGGGAGCCTACACTGGTAATTTCTAGCAATTACAGTATGAACATAATGTGTCACCTAAACCCCATATTATCTTGAATAATTACCCGGCCGGTCCACAACAGTCTGTCTACACTTTAGGAAAGGAAAGTGTCCGGTTACAAGAGGTTAAATCTTTGTCATCTTTTTTTCATCACCAGGCTAATGGTGGCCATACATATGTTCGGTTATCTACCCGACCAAGCGACTCTCGCGACATTCAGATCGATCTGCCGGAAACCGCCTTTCCCGTTCTTCTACGCGACTGGACATGCGATCGCAAAATGAATGGATTTGTCGTCACTTTAAGTTCGTACACACGTAGATAATTGTCGCACGATAAAGCCAATGAACGTATATCCGCACGATTATCATGTGAAAAAAACAAGTACCACCACCGTCAACCAATTAACAATCCGCGGACTATTCTCTCTCGTTTTGAACGACTGACTTGGCGGATTTATTCTGCCGATTATGTGTGGAAGTATGATAGTACTTCGCTAGATACCGTGACATATGGTGGGAAAGAACGCACAGAATTACGATAACATGTTAATTGCGACCTTTAACTTTCTCTTTTGAATACGCACACAAACGATTTACTCACATCGTGCTACAAACATCTAACGGGTGTACAAAGCTTGTTTTTTACACTCCAGAATTCTGAACTTTCCACTCTAAAAACACCATAAAACGTAAAATAGAAATACAGTAAATAGCATTAAAGTAAATGTTACCACTTGAAGAAATGGATGAAATAACTGTGTGACTGGCCACACCCCTGATCTCAGTACCAAATGCACTCCACCGCTGCCTGATTTTGTCGTAAAATGATTGCGGTAGAGGCTACTAGTGTGGTGAGACCCACTGTAACAGGTTCCTGCAGTATCTTAGGACTGATCATGTGCAAAGACATAATGGTCAGTGACCCCACTGTGCAATACTGGAAACTGTTAGAAAGTAAATTTCTCAACAACCATATTAAAAGAGATGTGAGACACTGATTATTGCTTATAAACAGGAGACTGCTTTATAATTACATGTGTTGCAGTTGTCCTTTAAGGAATATGTGCACAGGTATAACGTACCAGGGTTGCTTACGACCTTTTATAAGATGGGGGGTAAGTGATTACAGCCATGGCACTGGAACATAGACAAAGCTACACGTGAATCACACCTTAGAAAGGAAGATGACATTTCTATATGACCTGCTCACAACTTCGTATCCAAGGTATGTGAAGTAGGTACAGGCAGGCAGCAAGTCCTTGGTAGATCCTAAACCAACTTAGAGTTCTAGAGATATTTGGCTTGTTCTGTCCTTACAATGACATAGACATGGATTTGATAGTAGATAGTTTGGACAAACTTGAACTCTAGAACTTACGTACTAGTAACAAACTAGTTCAGTTATCGATAATTAGATATTGGAAACAGTTGCTCAACCCTCAAGGGTCCCGTTTCAGCAAATGCGGTCTTCGGCGATATCCCTGAATGTTCTGTTTTGGCAATAACGCTCAAATATGTTCGGTAACAACTGCCAATAACCCTCAAATATCGCACACGGCCAAACCCGTCAATTACCAATTACCCTCCAATGTAAAGTGCAACCCGACAATTGCCCCATCGCGGGGAAGGAAAGGAATGATATTTAAATGTATTTTGGTGACAGTGAACTGTTCCCCCAGACCATTCCCAGGTCCGAGCCATTTACAGTAGTTACTATTGTTATTTTCACTGTATTATCTGAACTTTTCAAACTATTTCTCCCATTGACTTCTTTAATGGGTTCATTTCGAACTATAGAACTTTATTGAAGTTTTCAGGAAGTTACAGCCACTCTAAAGACATGTGTTTTTTATATTTTCACAGTTTATTTGGGAACACAATACAGTAAAATATCCCAGATGCTTTTGTATTTTTTCTTCCAACAGCTGGATTACACCTCCACGTCCGAGTCCAATGACATAAATTCTCATTGTTATTGTGGAGGAGAAGCATTTATTTCCCCATGAGATCTTAGCACATCACATTGCACAAGGAAGGAAGGTTTCAAGGGTAGGTTTTAACCCACATTCCTATCTCCTATATTTATATTTATTTCTTTATCTTTGTCCATAGAACAGAATTGGGTTCTAGGGTCTGTCTAACCTAGCAAAGTCAGGTTTTTGGGCATCCAAGTGTGTAGGTTTATTACCCTAGGTAGGTAACCTTTGTACCGTTTCAAGCCAAATTCTCTGCTAGGCCATGTACTCAGGGCAAATCTCAAGTAGTTCTAAGCAGTGCAAGGCACCAGTAGGCAGGATTTCAACCCTATGCGGTGGGTACACACTTTAACGATAAAGGGACGATTCTGAACCGACGGAATCACCCCTTTACGTGTGTACTACAGTTCCAAGCATTCCTGAGGCCTACGTTCACCATTGGCCTCTGGATTAATGGGATCTGGCAGAAAATTCCCATGGTCGCTATCCGCCCCCTGTTTTAAAACCGATAGTCCTTCATCCTCTTGGTCAATGGTCAGAAGAGTTGTTGAATCAGTATAGGAGGAAGGATACTGACATGTGTGTACTCAGCTCATGGGAGCCACTTTGGTTGTGGAGAAAGAACTTTGGACTTATAGGGCAAGTCAGCCCCAAAATGAAAACTCACATACATACGGTAAATCACCCCCAACCAAAACCCTATAAGGTAATAGTTTGAAAGTGAAATATTATAAGTCTAACCTGAAATCCCACACATGTCCTGTTTCCCTGTTTCTGCTCCTGGTTCTTCACTTAGTAACTGTCAGTTTGGATTTGATAGTGACATCACAGCCAATGACTGATGTTAATCCCCTGTCTCCCTCTTCTGAGCATGCCCGGCTCAGTACAGGTCAGTACAGGTTCTAAATTGCTCAGTTTCCAGAGGATCCAGAAGCATAGCAGGCCATACAGTAATGATTCATAGGACAAACTATGATACATCAACACTATTTTAACAGAGGTCGTTCTTTCTAAAAAGATGTTCTTATGAGGGTGGAGTTTGCCCTTAAAAAGAGAGAAAATAAATAATAGTTAAAGGCAGTGTTCCACCCCCAAAACTATAATCCCCCAACTACTGTAGTGTAGTTTAAATCCTTACCTAAACATCCCAGCTCCATCTAGGGTTCTCCTGTAGTCCCCCAAGTCCCAAAAACAACTGCCCACAGGAGGATAGCAGAGTCCATATAGGACTCTGCCTCCTACCTGGCCTCCAGGAGAAGTAGGCATGCGTACTGCAGCCCTCTCCCCCTCCTCCCCCTCCCTCTCCTCCCTCTCCGGATTCCTCCCCTAGCTAATAATCCCCTTGATATAGCCTTCCCCTGGTCCCCCAGCCAACCGCATATTTTTATTTAAGAAAGCTCCCCAAATCTTACTTACCTCCCCTCTTTCTCGCTGCACGAATGACGGAGCTGTGTCCGTGATTGGCTGCCGCTCAGCCAACACAGATGCGACTGCCGGTCCCGCCCTCTGCTTGCATTTTCTCGCAAGCAGAGGGCGGCGAGCAGCGGCGGGGAAAAGAGGGGAGGTAAGTAAAAGTTTGGGCACTTTCTAAAGATAATAATGATGGGTTGGGGCTGGGGGACCAGGGGGAAGGCTCTATTAAAAATTAGATTCAAGGGTGGAAACCCTTTAAAACTAAAATTTCGAGAGCATCCTTTTTCTTTGGTAACTTATCTGACCATCTTGCTTACTTCATAAGTTTCCCTTAAGATACATGAGATGCTTCTCCACTATGCCACGTAAAGTGAGCACCAAACGTTTACATTAGAAAATATCTGTGCCTTGATGATGTGGACACGATAGTCTTCTCAGTTCTAAAGAATTAGAAATTAGGCAATATGTGCAAAAGAAACTAATGGAAGTGGGAGGATATAAGAATAATAAGGATAAACGCTACCCCCATCATAAATGAATAGGATACTAGAGTCAAACTCAGGAATTCTGTGACTTAGAAAAGCACTCAGCCTTGTGCTTTTATATATCCTTATAATTTACAGTAGGGGATATATTATTCCTTATAATACATGAGTGGTACCCAGAGTTCCTGGCCTGTATAACTAGCCGTGTCCTTGTTACCTTTATATTAGATACAGAACTAATCAATGACATTTAATATCCTTATATGTATCCACTATATAATTTATGGTAGGGGCATTCATTATGAATACCATTTATGTAGGGGAACATATCCACTATTAATTTATGGTAGGGGGAACATTATCCACTATATAATTATTGGTAGGGGTACATTATCCACTATATAATTTATGGTAGGGGAAATTATCCACTATAATTATTTCATGGGTATGGGGCCACATTATCCACTAATAATTTATGGTAGGGGGAACATTATCCACTATATAATTTATGGTAGGGGGTCATTATCCACTAGTTTTATTAGTAGGGGACATATCCACTATATCATTTCTGGTAGGGGATACATATCCACTATATATTTCTGGTAGGGGGTACATTATCAACTATATCATTTTTGGTAGGGGGAATTATCCACTATTCATTTCTGGTAGGGGCGTACATTATCCACTATATAAATTTCTCGGTAGGTTGGTACATTATTCCCACTTATAATTTTGGTGGAGGGAACATTATACTATATCATTCTGTAGGGGGTACATTATCCAATATTAATTTAGTTAGGGAACATTATTCACTATATAATTCTGGTAGGGGGAACATTATCCACTATATAATTTCTTGGTAGGGGGTACATTATCCTATAAATTAAGTAGGTGGGGGACCATTATCCACTAATCATTCTTGGTAGGGGGTACATTATATACTATAAATTATGTTAGGGGGTCACATATCCACTATCTATATTTATGTAGGGGGACATTATCCACTATATTAATTTTGGTAGGGGGACATTATACCACTATATAATTTATGGTTGGGGGTACATTATCCACACTATAAATTTATTTTCATCTGTGGTACATTACCATATATAATTTAGGTAGGGGGTACATTATCCACTCATATAATTTATGTTAGGGGGGAATCTACTCTATATTAATTTATGTTTAGGGGTACATTATACACATAATTATAATTTATGGTAGGGGTTCACTTATCCACTAATAATTATGTTAGGGGGTACATTATCCACTATTAATTAAGGCTGGGGGTAATTATCCATATAAATTTATGTTAGGGGTACATTATCCTACTATATAATTTATGTTAGGGGGTACACTTATCCACTATATAATTTATGTTAGAGGGTACATTATCCACGATATAATTTAATAGGTAGGGGGTAACGGTATCCACTATATAATTATGTTAGGGGTACATTATCCACTTTACATTTCTGGCTAGGAGAACATTATACATATAATTTATGGTGGGGGGGACATATCCACTATAATTTCGGTGGGGGAAATTATCACTAAGATTCTGGTAGGGGCGTACAATTACAATATATAATTTCTGCTAGGGGTACATTATCCACTATATAATTGTATGTTAGAGGGTACATTATCCACTTATCATTTTGGTAGGGAGAACATTATCCACTAATAATTTATGGTGGGGGGGACATTATCCACTATATAATTCTGGTAGGGGGAACATATCCACTATATATTTCTGGTAGGGGGACATATCCACTATATAATTCTGGTAGGGGGTACATTACCTCACCACTATATAATTATGTTAGGGGGGACATTATCCACTATATTTAATATTTGGGGGGTACATTATCCCATATATATTCTGGTAGGGACATTATCCACTATATTAATTTATGGTGGGGGGGGGACATGATTCACTATATAATTTGGTTAGGGGGGGACATATCCACGATATAATTTCTGGTAGGGGGTACATTATCCACTATCTAATTTCTGGTCAGGGGGGTACATTATCCAACTATATAATTTCTGGTAGGGGGACATTATCCAACTATAAATTCTCGGTTAGGGGTACATATCCACCATATAATTTTTGGTAGGGGGAACATTATCCACTATATATTTATTATAGTCAATCATCGGGTTCTGTCTATTCTGGTGTCTCAGGCTTGTATCAGGAATGTGCTCGATTCTAATAGACGTCCTCCTCTGTGATCCGCCCAGAACATGTCCTACTGGAGCATTTCTCCAACGTGTTTGTATCGTCCAAACAAAGTCTCTCACATGACTGTGTTTTCTTTTCCCTGTAAGGTTAAAAAATTTGCTGTGGAAGCAATTTACCAGAAGTTGGTAAGAAGCCTTCCCGATTATCGCACTTGAACAACATATGCTCTTCCTAGCGTAATCCAATGTATCAAATCTGCAACGATTATTAACTATCTATTTAACCATATCGTGATTAAAATATGGAATTGCGAGTAAAATGCTATTTACCAATACGTGATTAAATATGGAATTATCGAACTGATGCTAGTAAAATGTCTATATACCATAATACGTGATTAATAGGGAATTATCGAATATGCTGTATAAAATGTCTATTTACCAATACGCGAGTAAATATCGAATTATCGAATTCCGCTAGTAAAAATGTCTATTATAACCAATTACGCAAGGAAATATCAAATTCCAAATCCGCAAGTAAAAATGTACTATTATACCAATACGCGAGTAAATATCGAATATCGAATCTGCGAGTGAAAATGTCTATTATACCATCTATGTTGTATTCAAGTTAGATCAACTGGACTTGGAATGTAGTTCTTAAGAAGTTTTCGCTAGTCATCGACTGGCTTTCTCAATTCAGAATGCACTTGTACAAGAATCGTGGCAATTATGTACCCTGGAAAATCCCAATTAGATATCACAGCCAGGTGTAAGGGTGTGATTAGATAGTGGCTAAGAGGGTTATAGCGAAAGCCCAGAGTAAGGTGTTAAAACAGCATTGTACATGGCAGACAGTTGGTCGAACCCCCCCACCTCTATTTAGGCTTGGGTTTCTTTATTTTCACATAAATGGCCTCCTTTAACACCTCTCTGAACCAGTCACGTTCCTTCGCCAGTATGTTAACATTAAATCTTCAAAGGTATGTCCTTTATCCTTAGATGCAGTCCATACACGGCTGAGTCCTGACCCGAGGAATTGGCTCTTCTGTGCTGGGCCATACGTTGTGCAGTTGCTTTGTTGGTCTCCCCACATACAAATCAGAGCATTCTTCCATGCACTGCACCGCATATATGATGTCGCTTTTCTTGTGTTTTGGTATTGGGGTCTTTTGGATGTACCAATTGCTGCCTCAGTGTGTTGTTCGGTTTAAAGCAGACAGGGATACGATGTTTTTGAAAATTCAATTTTCAAGACATTTTACTCGCGGATTCGATATCGATATTTACCACGCGTATTGGGTTTCATGCGAAATTAAGAAGAATTTTCCAAAAAACATCGTTATCCCTGTCTCGCTTTTTAACCGAACAACACACTGAAGGCAGCAATTGGTACATCCCAAAGAACAATCCAAAACACAGAAAAGCGACATCATATATGCGGTGCAGTGCAGTGAAGACATGCTTGATTTGATGTGGGGAGACCAAAACAGCAACTGCTAACACGTCATGGCCCCACGCACAAGAAGAGCCAATTCTCGGGTCCAGGATCAGCGTGGATCTGCATCTTAGGATAAAGGACATACCTTTGAAGACATTGTATGTAAACACTACTGTGCGAAGCAGACGTGATGGTCAAGAGAGGTGTTAAGGAGGGCCATTATGTGAAATAAAGAACCAAGCCAATCAAAGAGGTGGGGGGGTTCGACACTAAACTGTTGCATGCTACCAATGCTGTTTTAACCCTACTCAACGCTTGGGGCGTTCCTATAACACCTCTTAAGCCACTATCCAATCCCACACCTTAACACCTGGATGGCATATGGCTAATTGGGATTTCCAGGTACATTAATGAAG
>JAACNH010002419.1:0-40289 GCA_019447015.1 Hymenochirus boettgeri
AAACAAAAAGCAAAACAATCTGACTTTTTCCATAGGGCTCTGTCCTTAATGAAACAGCGCAGGAGGGCCCCGCAAAGGAAGAGTTAAACCCAACCCTGTTATTAAATCTCCCATTTCCTTACAGCACCCAGACTAGAAATAGCCCTGGAAATCCCATTCAGAAAAAATATCCCCTTATAATCTGAAAGCAGAAAGATACAATAAGAACAGAGTGCACCGAGTAACAGTATTAGCTCTGCAAGTTTTTTTTTTTTATCGCTTTTGTAGTGTCCCCCATTAAGTATCCCTAAAAAACATTCAATATATATGTTTATTCCACCAAAAAGAGAAAGAAACCGTGGGCTACTTAACCCATTATTTAAACGAGTTATAGACTCTAATAGTGGAGAAGTGGAATTGTATATGTAGTGATGCTATGATCAGATGGCAAGTTTAGCATGCTTCCACCTTATTTAGGATGCTATAAAGACCTAGAAATAAAGGATCAGCAACAAATTTATGCTAATTAGTTGTTAAGGCCAAGTTCAGCACATGCAAGTTTGGCACATCCATTTGGGAATATATGGCCTGGTCAAGATTTCAAAACTCCATTGGAAAACACCAGTACTCCCGGTGCAGTATTTGGTAACCTATAGTTCGTTAAGTAACTGACCAACCCACCCCATTTCCTAACTTTCGAATTGAATCATACCTTGTACACAGATGAAAAAGCAATTAATATCTTTTAGTATGTATTTCAGGTTGAAATAAAGAACATACGTCCATCCAGTTCAAACCCATCTAGCAAATCATCATTCCGGCCAACTGTTGATACAGAGAGGCAAAAAAAAAAAAAACCCAACCAAATTTATTGAAGGGGAAAAAAATTCCATCCTGACTCCAGTGGCAATCGGAAATTTCCTGGATCAACTCTACTTTAGGGATCAATACCAGTAACTTGCAACATCCTTGTTGGCAGAACTCATCCACTTTTTTTGAAACTGACCAATGAACCCCCCCATAACAAATTCCACTGGAAGACAGTGCCATAGCTTAACCCACAGTTGAAAAACCCTTTCGAGCCTTGAAGCCAAAAAAATTTTTCTTCAAGTCTTAAGGGATGTCTCGGTGTCTTGAAGTTCTATTGGTGACAATGCCCCAGATAGTTAATGTATGGCCAGTTAATGTATTTTAACCAGTAATCATTCCCCACGCAAGCGCTTTTATCCAGCGTACATAACTTGTAACTTTTCCAGTCTTCTCTTCATATTCAAGCTCCCCAAATCCCCTTATTAATTTAGTTCCCTTCTCTGAACCCTTTCCATTTCAAAAGAGTCCTTTGTGTACACAGGATTCCAAAATGCACTGCATATTCCAAATGAGGCACTTACCAATGATTTGTAGGGGGGGGGGGGGGGAAGAGGGAGACAATTACATTTTCCTCCCTGAAATCCATACCTTCTTATACAGACCAATACCAGATGGCTCTGGAGTTGCCGCCTGGCACTGCTTGCTACTTTAAGTTTGTTATCCACCAAAACTCAAAGATACCTTTCCACAGGGATTCAGTAACCACAGAGCCCATTTATAGTAATAAGTCGCACACGATATCAACATTGGAATTTCATCTGCCATTAAACAGCCCAATGTGGACAATCTATCTAGATCCCTTGCACGAGTGCACATCCTATGAAGTTTTTAATGGTCAACAAGTTTTGTGTCGTCAGCAAACACAGAAACCTTTCTGACAATACACAACTTCCAACTCTAATTAAATAGATTCAATAGAAGCGGCACCAGCAAGAACCCGGTGGTACCCCACTAGCCACTGGCGGCCATAATGATGAAGCCATAACAACTACTATCTGCATCCTATCATTAACCAATTTTCTATCATGTACAAATGTGACCTCCCCAGACCTGATTAGCATTATATCACTGCAAATCCAGACATCCATTGGCAGTTCATTATCGTATTTATACGGTAAGGAAGAGTGGAGAACCTATCCTGAATACTGGTCCAGGGATATAAATCATACTTCCCATTCTATGAAAACCATGGCAGTTGCAAATTGACAGGTCTCTTTCAGTCAACATCTTCTCCCAAACAGTCAGTTGTTAAGTTGCATCACTTGCCAATTGTTCACCCAGAAAGCGTCATTGGAGTAAGTACTTTAAATACTAATGGGTATCCGACTGTTTTAATCTAAGCCTTGTAAGCAGCTGCTAGATGGAGTTTATCAGGTATGATAGATGACGAAGGGAGAGAATGACCTTAGTCAAAAAGGAAGCTTCCTGTGAAAAGGTTGGTAATGAATTAGCATTTTCCGGTTTTATTTAATGACAAGGTTTCTTGGAACATAGTTCTTCAGCTCACAAATTTTGTCATGTTGATAATACCATAATATCTAGCACACACAGTCTTAGATTTTGCAGTTTTACATCGAATGCAGTTTTTTTCCCTGCTGCCAAATTATCTACCGAAGCACAAGACATTTTTCTCACAAAAAAAACCATGTGGCATTAGACATTAAACATCTATGATGTACAGTACCGCCCATAAATCAGTCTCGGACAGGATTCTTTAAGAGAAATAGAAAGAAACAAAACATGATATTTAAACTCAACATGCTCACAGTACCTATCAGAGGGAACAACACCCAAAGGTGAAAAATGTTACTCTTATAAATAAAAAAACCTTAAACCCATACAGACGATAGCCGAGAAGAAAGACATGCCAAATAAGATTCGAGTGTCCCCGGAAATACAGCAAGATACCCATAAGGCTTGAAGAAAAGAAGCGTTAGTCTTCAAGTTCGAAAGGGTTTGTTTTTCACTGTGAGAATGGTCAAAGCTATGGAACTTCCATTGGACCATGGTGATGGCAGGTTCATTGGATAGTTTCAAAAGCAAGCTGGTGAGGTCTGAAAACAAGGAATGTTGCAGGTTACTGGTAAATAAAGTAGAGTGATCCAGGGAAAATTTCGATTGCCATTGAGTCAGGAAGGATTTATTTCCCATTCATAATATCTGGTTTGTTTTTTTTTTTTGCCTTCCTTTCTGGCATCAACAGTTAGGCAAGAAGGATGGTATTGGCGGAATAGGTTGGACTGAAGAGTATGTCTTTATTTAAACCTAAATACATACGAACTCTCATCACTTTAGTGCTGTTATACAAAGTATCTCAAATGCTTACCGGTATATTTTTTCATAGGTGATGTCTAGACCACAAAGAAGTGACAATAGGAGAGCACTCATAAAGGTTTGATGATATGTTAGTTTTATTCTTTACATTCTGATTCTCAATTAGCATGCTGACATTAGATACAATACTTCATGTCTCTAGGACACAACCTGGCTCATTTACAAATAAAGCTAGAGTTAAGGTCCCGCTAACCCGATTCAAATAGGTTATTGTGACTTTAACTCTTCTTTGTGCCGGATGCGGGGGTTTCACAAAGAACGAGATTTTTAAAAATACCCTGTGAGTTAAATCCCTTTTGGAATTGATACACAGCCACCAAATGCAAGATTGAATTGAATTGGGGAGATTTACCTAGAGCAATAGCAGCTCTAGGTTACATCTCCCCCAAAGTCTTATAGCCAACCCCACCTCTTATATAGGCCAATACATATTTCCATTTAGTGGATGTGAAGCAGGTAGATATTATTATTACTGGAGGTATTATTTATTCACCAAGCATTTCGTTTAGCGCGTTACAATTTACATGTATACATTACATCAGGCCCTGCCCCCAAGAGCTTACAATCTAGCCATTATTGACACATTACACGGCTCAGTACTCTTTATGATTGTGGGGGAAACCGGAGTGTCGAGGAAACCCACGCCAAGCACGGGCGAGAACATACAAAACTCTTAACGATGTGTCAAAGGGTCGATTCAAAAATCAGTACCTCAGTACTGTATAACACTCGTGCTAACCACTGAGGCCACTACGCTCCAGGATAGCGGTTTTGGAATAAATGTTCAGATAAAAAAATTAGTTCTCCTTTTAGCATTTAACAAAATGACGCCACTCTCTTTAGAATGAAAAACAAAATCAAGAAACAAGGATCACTTTCTATGTAACCAAAAACGATATTGAACAAAAGGGGACTTGTCTTATTTAGCAGTTTTTCTATATATATTGGTTTATGTCATCTCCGATACTTTATTTAAGAGTAAACCTTACTGAACGGGGAGGCTAAAGGGCATAATTCCCTTCACCGAACTGATCTAAAGGGTCAAGTAATTAGTATTCCTTCAACAGAAATGTTAGAATTATTCAAATTAAAGCATAAATAAGTGACTACACCCTGACTTGGGCTATAGATTATTCCTTATACATTTCGATTTAGCTAAATACTAGAATATAAAAAAAAAAAATAATCCAGATAAAGTCTTTAATGCGTGCTATTAAAACCTAGTTTATTGCTGAAATAGGCATACGCTTAGAAAGCGATGACCTTATCTCTATGCAGTGTTCTTAGTTTCAACGGACATATTACTATTTTTCTTTAAAGAAATAGGAAAATAGAACAAAACGATTATGTAACAACTGTCAGGAAAAACACAGCTTTGTAAGGGACATTTCCCCCCCGGTTTGTAACTTGGGTTCTAATATAGTTAATAAAGATGAAGGAAAACCGAAATGTTGGTTTATTTAGTAACGGGTGTAAGATAAATGGATAGTATGCCACATTTTTAAGCATCAGCAAAAACTAATGGAATGCTTAAAAATGCTTGGGCTGCCAATGTTCGTATGTTTATAAGCAAAATGGAAAAAAAATATTGGGTTCTTGTGCAAAAAAAAGGGGTTTCCATTGTTTTTAAAACAAGGCATTTGTGATATTTAAAATTTCTATATAAGTTAAACTTCTATACATAAAGTTTGTACATTTCTATTAGTAAAGGGCAGTCCACCCTAAAAATTAAGTTTGGCCATAAGGTAAGCTGCCCCTGCCACCCCAACGGCCGTGATATTTACTTAAAAACAATGTTTTAGATCGTACTTCAGCCCCGCTTTCCTGCGTGTACCCCTACCTTATGGCTAAAGGGTTTTACGCTAGGGCCACAGCTTGCAAGAGGAATGGATCCAGGATGGTGGAAGAAGGTGGGGAGGGAGTGGGCTCCCTGTGCATGTCTGCCTTACTGAGTTTATAGGAAATTGTTTAGGGACTGGATGACTCATGACAACCTCCTTCTCTTCAATTCTGGACTTGAAAGGCACTGCAGAAGAACCATAAGGAGCAAGAGATTTGTAAGTTTTTTCTAAACTACACAGTGGAGCCAGTTAGTATGGTTTAGTGCACTTTAATGCTACTATGAGTTGTTTGTAACTTAGAAAAGATCTTTCTAAGTCCCTTTTGTACAAATTGACTCCCTTTTGTTAGGTAGGTAATATTCATATTTTATACACTTGTTCAGTTACTTTTAAATTTGTACGAAAGTGTCAAGTCTTCTGTCAGGGTTGTTAAAATGTTTTATTATTATTTCTTGGTGTGGAACTTGAAGAGAGAGGAAAGAGAAGACTTTAGTTGTTTCATGAATCATATATAATAAATCAAAGTAAGCAAATTTGGTATCTTGAATCCATCTGAACTGCCCGGATATGCATTTGCGAATTGGCATGTTATGGGCCTTATCGATCACAATACAGGATAGTACCCCATGGGTGTGTCGAGAGATCACATGGAGTGTTTTTAAGGAACACTTCTAAACCAAAATATCTATACTCTGAAAGGGTATGTCCACCCTTTTTCATGAAATTTTATAGACGGTAGGCTTTTCCCTTACCCAATGCTTTATTCATTTTACAGAAATTCCCCCGATCATTACTTTATTCCTCTCACTCTGGCGTACTGTCTGGCCCTGCGCTTGCATGAAAAACTGAGAGGCAGCCAACACTGCAAAGCGGCAGCCAATCACGGGCGCAGCGCGGCAGTGGAAGAAAGAAAGCGGAGAGAGAGGGTAAGGTAGTAGAAGTTTTGGGGGCGTTTCGTAAAAAGTAATATAGGGTTGGGGGTGGGGAGCCCTACAGTATACCAAAGGGGTTTTATTGCTAGGGGAGGGAGAGCAAAAGGAAGGGGGGGGGGGGAGGGGGGAGAGGTTGCAGTGCAACATGGCAAAATTGTCACGGCCTCTTTGCCAGGCTAAGGTTGGCCACGTGTTTGGGACTTTGGAGGGGCATAGCAGGGCAGCCATTTGGAGCAGGAATGTAAGGTAGGATTTTTATTACATACAGATGAGGCCAGTAGTGGTTTAAATTATAGTTTTTAAATTAATCTGAGAGGCATCCCCTTAGAACATTAATAAATGTAAATTACCACTCCAGTAAAGGGCTTTGCTCAACGTAAATGTTAATCTCCAAGGAACTGTTGATATCTGTGTGTTTATGCACTCTCTAGCTTCTCTCGGAATGCGGTACCTTGCAACCCAGCCTTAAATGTGGACTGTAACAGGAGTGACTAGAGTTACGGGCACACTACTAAAGTAGTGGGAAATATTTCACAGTATAACTTACATTTTTTGTTATTCTGCACCACTGGGTTAGAAATTAATTTGGGAATGTGTGCAAAAAATAATTAGTCAGTGACCACATGAGTGATTACTGGAATGCGGAATGAGAGGGAAACACTAATAATGCTTTTATATCAAAGTGCTCTGCTCTCGATACAGTGTTGTGTCTCTAAAGAATGTGCTCTAAAAACAACGGGTAAGCTCTCCTAACCATTTAAAATTTGAAAATGTTATGAGGTATATTTTGAGGGCGATAACATTGGGAAACATCTTTGGACTCTATGTTACAAGGATTTACTTTTCTCCACTTCAGTAACAATAAGGACCGAACTTAGTATATTTCCCTTTTCCTTCCATTTTGTTTTGAAGGTTGTTTGTGTGTTTTTTTTTGTTATTTTTTCTGTAATTTATTCTTGCACCGCTTTTCTATTAAGGGGATGTCACCACTCTTTGAAATTTTCTATATAGTGTAGGGCTTAGTCCCAGCCCAACCGCTATATTTTTAATGTAAGACGAAAATTCCCAATATACTTCCTTCCCTTTTCCTCTGCCGCCACTGCCGCCCTCTGCTGCACAAAAATGCACGAGGAGGACGGGACCATCAGCCACGTCTATGATGGCTGAGAGGCAGCAAACGCGGAGCGGCTTGCCAGTAGATCTGGAAGGTTAAGTAAATATCGGGGAAGTTGCTTACATTAAAAATATAGCGGTTGCGGATGGTGGACTAGCCATACACTATTAACATGATTGTAGCTAGGGGGTGGGCAAGTCAAAATGGGAGGGAGTGGAGGGAGGGGGAGAATGGTGACATACTGTAATATATGTGTGCAAAATTTACACAATTGCTCACTCTATTGTGTAACACGGGTATCGCACATCTGGGGATGACAATAGTGTTTATGTTATTTTTAGCTTCATGGATAATCCTCTTGGGGTACCCCCTCTCTTGAAACTGTGACCAAATGTGTACAAAGTTTCAAAGAGAGGGGGTACCCCAAGAGGATTATAATGAAGCAGAGAGGTGCCTGGGGGGATCAGGCGTTGGGAGCTTTGTGGGGCTTGATAAAGATTATATTTATCTGTTCTATGACTTTTGATTAATCATCAATTCCATGTGGGGGTTGGATAGACCCTGTCCTAGTATATATAATATTGTATTGCATACCTGTAATATGGGTAATGGGTTGTGTGAAGTCACTTCCCCCTGGGAGGGGTTACCTGTTTTAAAAAGACTGTACAATGTGCACTCCGAAATGTGATTGATACATGTAAGCATGTCAATAAATGAACTTTATCTGCCTTATCCATAGTAAAGTTTGGGTCGAAATCGGATCCCTGAGAGATTCGCACAGCATTGTAATGCGGGCTGGATTGCCGATGCCGTTTTTCTTGCTAAGTGTATGTTATATTATACTTATATATAGTTTCTTAGACAAAACAGCACTCAGGATCTAGCTTTTTCGTGGTTTATTAAAAATCGGACATGACAAACGTACAATCAGGACGTTTCGGGGGGGGAGGAGGAAAACAAACTCCCTTTCTTCAGGCAATAAATGATGACAGCAATGATTAAGCTTTGAACATAATTTCCATATATTCCATTATAAATATGGACTTCAGGGTGACTAATAAGAATTAATGACAGTTAAAACAAACGTATTATTTTTTATGATAATACCCCATTATATTCCCTCCTAATGTACAGCAGCATTAGGCAAACTCTATGTATGCACATATTCTGCCCATGAATTCCTGTGCCGATAATATCTAGGTATCTAATTGGCTGATACGGGAAACATTATAAAAAAAAAAAAAAAAATTAAATTATATAGATACTTTCTGAAAAAAAAACACAGCTGCACTTGTGGCGATTTTATTCGTGAAGATAACTATCGTGTGTTATAAAAGTTTTCTAAAAACTACGTTAAAATAAAAGTAATTAGGACGGGTTTAATCCTACATCCATATTGTTCTGTGAGGAGCCCCATCCCAAAGAAAATGATTCTGCCAGTCTTCTCTGGGCTTCAGCACGATCGAATACAGGAAACTAGCTGCAAATGAAAACTGTACGTGTGGTAGCTTCCTAAACAAAAATTGATATTGTGATGTAGGAATATCAATAGCTCATGACCGAGACTTTCCATTTTTACTTAGTCATTTTTTATTATAGTTTTTATCATAGTTATACTTTAAGATTGGGTCTGAAAAAATATTGTTTTTTCAGTGGAAATGAAATGTAGATTTGACAATGTGATGCTTGTTTCCAGTAACTGATCATTTTGGATAACTGCATAGGTTATAACTTGTGAATCAGATCCCGTGGCCTCCCTCGTGCCCTGTGATTGTGATTGCACTTCACCAAGTATATATTCCAGAGTTGATTGAGGATCAACATTTCCGCTTGGCTACAAATTGAAATAATCAGTTTGTCTTACAGACTTCCAGCTAGACAAGCACCAGGATTTCTCCTCCTTTGATTTCAAACAAGTCGGTCATATTCTATTTGCACAACATACAATACACTTGGCAGGAATCAATACCTTATAGATTTTTTTTCTCCAAATAGTATGGATTAAAAAGAAATAATAATTTATGGTTGTTAAGAGGATAGAAACCTTTTTGTTCAATTTTTTAAAAAGTTGTAATAAGGCGAAGAACTATCAAGTGAGATTCAATATAAACAGTTCTTCATGTTAAAATGTGCGTAGTGCCCACCTCATCAGATGTTAACTTTTAAAATTAATAAGATTCTGATGGGTGGGGGCAAAATTATCAACCATTTTTTAACGTAAGAAACGTTTATTGAAATACCCTGTATGTGCCATAAGAATATCCTTTGTTCATGCATCCTTGGAGTGCAGTAGATTGCAATGTACTATTATTGTTTGTGCATATGGATTTTAACATAGACAATAATGTTGGACTATTGTAACATCTTACGGCTTTTTCAAATAAAAGGTGCTCAAAAATGTGGTTGTGCTGTTAAAGTTGCCTCAAACATCAGATAATTCCTGTTATGGTCTACTACAGTTAGAAAAAACTTAAATCATCCAAGTAGTGCGCAGTTTAAAAAACAAGGCAACATTTTTCGCCTGTTATGAATAAGGCTCTAAGTTTCCTCATCAGAGGGGAGAAACGCAATGAGAGTTTCCAAGATTATATATTTTTACATACTGCAGGTATTCACAGGCGAAAATCTACAAATTGAAACCAACAGATTGTGTAGTGTTAGTCATCGAGATAAATGAACCGGGTGGTTTGTTCAGCCATAAATGTTTTTTTATTAAACCAAACACTTCCACTTTCCTCAGCTACTGTCCTGTGCAAGCATATATGTCCTACTCTATGTATTATATTGAACATTAGGATTATGATGCGATGTGTGCGGTGGAACGTCTGAAGTCAAACATATTAATATATACTGCATGTCAAAAATCAAAAGACTACAGTTTTTATCCAGGAATGTTGTCGAAATTCTGCAGCAGACCCAAAAATCCTCCTTCAAACACATTTGTCAGAATTCATTTTCCAATTCTTTAACACGATTATTGAAATTATTTGGAATCAGTTTCTGTATGAAATCCGGACCCATCCCTATTTAGGTTCATTAGTAGAGATTAAACCAGGGACTTCCATTTTGTTTACCATGAGAGATTTTGCAACAGACATTTTGATTACCTATAGAAAATTAAAGTTTTTCAAAATTTTAGATTTCGAATTTGTCAATGAAAAGTTGGATGGTATTTTCGATTGTGAGTTTTTTGATTTTTCAGAGTTTCAAAAATATTAAAAAATTTTTGGGACCAGATTATTTTCGAAAACTGACAGTTATGAATCTATTATAGGTTCGTTTCAAAACCAGGGAGTCATCACTATAAGTTCATTAGCTGACCCTATAAGTAAGAATTTTTAGTGAGATGATGATTTTCATATATAATTTTCCAACCATAGATGGAGCATGAACTTATTTGTTAAATTATTACCTGTTGTTGGGTTTGAGAGATAATGTGCATTCGAATTCACTGACAAGTTGCGCCCGTGCGGGTGACATCAAAACTGTTGTAATGCAAACCTCAGTGCCCCCATTACTCATTCAACAAACAATGAGTTCCAATGTTAGGAATTATCTTCTTTTGTCCAACATAGCTTTCCCAAACATAATCTTTCAGCACTTATAAATAGAAAATGCATTTTAAAACCTAAACGCTTTAAGTTTCGTTTTTTACTAGATTAAACCGGAAAGTATAGTTACAGCTTTGGAGTGTAATGTTCTTGGTTGAAATTATTATCATTCAATGTAGTTTCATTGTTCAATTAAATATGTGTTAGAATATAAAGAGTGTTTGTAGCGTTTAAAACAGAAACAATGAAATTCGGTTTTACCCGGATTAAGACCAACCCACTAAATAGAATGGTATATAAGACTCCAGATTTTTACCCATTCTCTATGGATGCAATGGCCAATGTCTGTAGTTGGGGGATGGCTATGCAAACAACATCAGGGAGGTCCTAACCTGTGCCCTTCATATGTTTAACAATGAATGGGGATTTATGGAGAGCCGCTAATGGATTTGTAAGTTCTTAAAGCCAGATTAACCAATGCACCAAGGGTTAACACGGCTTTAAGAGCAATGCTGTGGTTGCACAAAAAGAGGGTTGACAACCGTCATAAAACAATGCGATAAGCCGAAAGCCGGTTCTTTAGCATGGAATGGTTTAACTCCATGTATATAGAGACGATAAGTGCATTTTCCTTAGCCAAAGAGCCGAAATAGAAGACGATATTGGTCTATATACATCACTCTTTGAATACTGCAACCAAGGAATGGTTGGGAGTTGTATTTTAAATCATCGGGAGGCTTTTTTGGTGGATAAAATGGAGAACATGAAGAGGGACATGTTCTCTTCTGTGCCCTAGATCTCTGCCTCTTTTGTAAGTTTAGTTTTTTAAGAAAAAATTACTTCTGAACTTGCAGTAAAGCGTGTGTGCTGACATCACTGAGCACTAGAGATCAACTTGACCTGAACCAGATTCCTGAAAGGACTCAGACTTTTAGCTTTTTGAACCCGCGAACATCTTTTTTCAATAATTATGTATGAACGGTTGCGGATTTTCAAATTAGGGATTCAATTTTAGGATTAGCTAGTCTGCTAACCTCCTGTATACATGTGAGAAATCTTGAATTCATGAAACCCTCAATTCGGTATGGGAGGTTTATGGAATCTGGAACCTTAAGAGGAATACGGGATAAATTAGGAATGTGAATCGGAAGCTAGGGAACAGTAGCATGTGTGAGAAGGAAGCTGTTTTTTTCAACTTCAGCTAACTCTTACTGAGCATTGGTCGTCTAACTAAAAAATACTCATGCTACATGCCTTTAAGGAAAGTTGCAGCATGTAGACATAAACCAGTGTCTTCCATTTTGGATGCACATTTCCGTAGATTTCCACAGCACTAAGATTTTTAAGGTTTTTTAGTGGGAAAATCAGACTTCAAAATGGCCTTTTTTTCTTGATAGCAAAACTGCTGATTTAACCAAATTGCACATAGGTCTATCTCTACTTAGCAATGACTTAGAATGTGATGCATTTTAGGGAAAAACATGTTTTAGGCAAAACTTCTCTTTAAATGGGTCTGTCAACTTTGTAAGCAGAACCACTGCTGCGCTGCGCTTACAATGGATTATGATTGATCACTGAAGAGAGAGAAACCCAAAAAGAGATACAAGCTACGGTACATGACTGCGCAATCTGATTAACTGGTACTTGTTGGTTTTAAAGGCTGTTTAATTTTTATTATAGTGTAACTAATGTTTACTATATGCCAAAATACTATGATAATTATGTAGTTCTGTAATGTACACGTTCAATTATTTGTATTTTTGTTTTAAGGTTGTGTCCCATCCGACAACAACTTTTAGGAGCAGGCTAATTGCCCCCCCAAACCTCAACCTTGCATACAATATTTGTGCCAACGACCGATATTATCATCTTATTGTCGGCCACCCGAAAATATTGAAGGCGTGGGTTGCCAACGGCAGCGACAAGTAGAGATGGACAAACCTTAGTAGTTTTGGTTTCGTTTTCCAATTTCCGGATCTGGGGAAATCCCGAAGATCCAAAAAATCTGAAATGGAATGAATTTTCCATAATTATCGAAAAGTATGGGGGGCTATTTTCGATATAAAAATAGCCTTGAACGTTCAAAAATTTTTAGAACATACGATCGGAGACCATTTCCGAATCTATTTCATCATTTCAAAAAAAATAGCCCCTACTTTCAATAATTATCAACCAAAAATAGCCCATACTTTCAATACTTATCAAAAAGACCTTACTTCACTATTACCAAAATAGCCCTTTCAATAATAGCAAAAATAGGCCCCTTACTTTAAATAAGTATTCAAAAAATACCTCCGAAGTCCTGAATTCAGGAGGATCCGTCCCGATGTGGATGGCTCTTTTCTCAGATTCGGAACAAGGGGTTCCATTCGATCACACGGGATCCCATCTCTGAGCGGGAACGATATTGGTCATCATTGGTATGGCTGAAAAAAAAACCCCCAACAGCCAATCGTTGCGGTTCCTAATGATGATACTAAGGGACACGGAGGTTGTAGGTAATATGCTAAGGAAACATCAGGGCAATTTACCTAGGAGCGCTGCACCTACACAGCGGTCCTCTCAGCCTTTAACGTCTTACGCTAACCAATTTAGGATCAGTTAGCAAGACATTAAGTCTCCCTTAGCAGCGGCTGCTAGAGTGCAGTAGAGACACTGCCCAGCCAAGGTCAAAGCAAATTAACCAGAGGCTGTGGGCTATTAGCGCGTAAGTATTTAACGCCGCTAATGCTGGCGTTAAATACTTATGTGAGTGTAAGATTCACCTAGGAAGTTCGCCAATGCCTTCTGTAAACCCGTACAGGAGATTTGCCAGAGAGCTTTGCCTTTGGGGGAATCTCCCTGCATGTGTAGTGCAGTTGACAAACAAAAATTGTTGAATTGATTGAGATAATAAAATGTCTTTTTGCACTAATAGTTGAAATTTAAGAAACGTTCTTCAGGAGATTTACTAAAAGGTCATCTCTTTAAAGGCATGTCCACCCCAAAATATAAGCCCCCCAACTACTGCACACCCATCATGTAGTGTAGTTTAATCCTTTACCTACAATCCCAGATCCAGATGGTTCTCCTGTAGTCCCCCCAAGTCCCAAAACTGCCCCCAGGAGGCTAGCAGAGTCCAAATAGGCTCGGCCTCCTACCTGGCTCTATCCGGGAGAATTTTGGAATGCGTACTGCAGCCATCTCCCCCTCCCTCCACCTCCCTCTCCCTCCCTCTAAGGATTCCTCCCCTAGTGTGAAACCCTTAATATATAGTTTCCCCCTGCCAGCCCAGCCCCGAACCGCTAATATTATAGGTTCAGAAAGCTCCCAAACGTTACTTACCTCTCCTATTTCCGCCGCCGAAATGCGCTGCGGAAGCCACGTGACGTGATGGCTGCCGCTAGCATCACGACGCGAACTGCGGTCAGGACCCTCTGCCTGCATTTTCTCACAAGCAGAGGGCAGGGAGTGCGGCGGAGGAAGGAAAGAGGGGAGGTAAGTAGAGGGTAAGGATGGTTAGGTTAAGTAGAGTTTGGGGAGCTTTCTAAACATAAAAATATTAGGGGTTGGGGCTGGGGCGGCTGCATGGCAGGGGGAATACTATATTAAAATCCTTTTAGGGCGGACATGCCCTTTAAAAATGGTGAATTTAATTTTGCTTCCAACCAATCAGATGTAGCTTCATGAATGTTAATTTAAGATCTGATTGGTTGGGGCAAAATTAGCACCATTTTATGATAAGAACTTATAGGTGATCTCCCTGATGTTGTACAATATGAATATTTTTGTAATGTTCATGCCTAATGGGAAAAATTCTGTGTTTAAAATGCTCGTTATTCATTCATTTTGTGTGACATTTTGAAGACAACCCATATAAACATCATTGACTTGCTCTTATTCTGTCATGTGAAAATTACCGTGATTTGAAAATGTTTCCACCCACCTTATCACTGTTATGAGGAATATTACCCTTATTAGCAATATACAGCATATTGACTATCAATGAAATGCAGAACATCTATACCAGGACCCATAAGCACGTTCTATACCCTAAGTGTGTTGTTCTTATATATTAATGTTTTATAGCTTGTTGTAATGGTTATTGAAGTTTGTGTTGAAGAGGTTATTATATTTGCCTGTCCAAGGGTTCTCTTTCAGAAAAACACTGTACTTTTCTGTTCTTTGTGGCTTACTGAACTCGAAGTGCTCCCAGTTAAATTATCATTTGTATTTAATGGCCTTTGCTCCGGCACATAACAGTAATGCAAAAATTGAAAATGTTTTCTTTATAAATGATTGAAACAAATAATAATAAATCCATTATTTACTAAATGCTTGATACCTTAATGGCCATATTGTGTGCAACAGGTATCAGTTATATCAATCAATGAGCTTCTAGGCCCAGGAAAGTCCCTTTTTCTTGATGTCATCACTAAACGGGGGCAGAGTTTTTCTGTTCAACCTGCGAGTCCATCTTAGACCTCTACAATCCTTTGACAGTCAAAGACTGGACTGATTTTAGCCCTCACTTTAAAGGGTTTTAGGGCGATGTTTTTTGTGTTATGGCAAATTGTGCCCAAAATTCCAAACCCACAATAGTTAGAAAGCTGACAGGACATAGGTTAACCTTCTGTATAGCCAACATGTTTTCTCTTTTGCTATATAGAGGTCAGAAAAACAGGACGGTTGGGACCAAAACATCCCGGTGTGTTACCCAATCCATAGGATTATAGTTCCCGAGATCTGAAATCCGAAACAGAATACATTTTCAAAGATTTTACATTAACAGTTGATGTTCGGGTAATTCCGAAAATAAATTGAACAATCGAAAATCCTTGAAAATACGATCGGAGACCACGTTCGAGTTTCAGAAGTGTTCTTTCGAATGTTCAAATCTATTTCGGACAAAAATGATTGAAATGGCCCCATACATTCCCGGAGGGGTACGTGTCGGACCCAGATCCCACTCGCTAGTAAGGAAGCACCCAAGGCCAAAGTCAGGTTATGCCAATGCAATCCCTTTTAAACTAGGTTATGTTAGTCCAAATGGATGATTAATAAAAATGAAAACCTTACATCATGAGGTAATAGAAAATGTATTATATTGCGTATAGTGTGGTTGAGGAGTCATTTTGGTTTGAAGGGGACTGTCTCCAAAAAGGCCCACTGGTATTATACACATAAAGCAAAGCCCTATGCTATAGGTTGTTTATTGTGTTGCTACTTCTTGTCCTGTAAATGTGAACTTTTATATACGACAAATGAAGTAAAGTCGTTTTGAACAAATGAGAAAAAGTTTAAACTAGATTTCCATTGTAAATATATAAAAAGAAACCAAGAAATTAAGAAATTGCTTCAGTTTCCTTGGAGTGAATGAACAGAGAAAGTGATTGTGATGTCATTTAACGCCACGGACAGATATGAAGTGCATTGAAGATTCATTAGCTATAAAATGTATGGCTTACGCTTCTTCTGGGAAATTACAAATCTTGGTACTTTTCCTTCCTACTTTTGATTTAATATGTCAGCCCATGTCAGACTGTAGGAGGAGATTTACGCCATCTCCAAGCCCACGTCTTATATTTCTTAAGGTGAACAAGTTAAGGTTTTCAGGAAATGTAAATGGACTTTATTCCTTTTCGCATCTCAAATAGCAAATGAGTCCATATCTATAACTTGCTTGTGCCTTATAATAGTTTAGTCCCTCCCTACAATTTTAGGTGACAGTAAGGTTTAACATGGATAGGAATTCCGTGGATATGAATGCCCAGGAGAGTAATGAATAAAGTAGCAGAAAATAGTCATTGAAAGGAAAACATCTTTATATTCTTATTGCTTTGTGCCAAAAGGGCGGAAAGGAAATTAAACCCAAAACTTAAACCACTACTGGCCCCTCTGTATAGTTTGAAAACCCTTCGTAGCCCTTACATTCTGCTCCTAATGGTTTCCACTGCAGGAAAATAATGGCAAGCGGTGGAAAGGAATCCCCACAAAAAATACCACTGGCAGACAAGGCACTCCAAGTTGGTAGCATAGCAAAGGTAGCACAGTCATCCCAAACAGAACAAACAGTTGCTCCATCACCAGTTTCAGTTACACAATTTAGGGTGAAGTAATCGACCGGAAATCCAAAGGCAGAATAATAAATCTTGAATGTACAGTAAGGCAGAGACAAAAATTTGTCGGTAACCACTATTAAATAGGGCAGAGAGGAAGGTATTTTAGCGTGATACAGAGTCGTATCAGTAATGAATATCAGTACAAAAAAGACATGGATCGGTAACGGACCACAAAGGGGAATTGCCAAGGGTATACTGTATAGGAGGTAGGACAGGACCAATAAGAAAGGGGGCAGATAGCAAACTAGGGCAACAAAACTAGCAAATATAATAAACTCCATCCATGAGATGTAAATTAGACCAAAAGACATCCCCATGTTGGTTCAAACTGCAATGACAGAGGCATTAAGCTTGGACCCAAGAACATTGCAGGTCCGAGAGGCAGGGGGAATTCTAAACAATTGTAAGGTTTATATTCTGAATCGCTTATCTGCAGGAAATGCCCGGTCTATAGGATGTTTGCTGATGGAAAATCAAAATACTGATTGTAATCCCTTTTTGACTTTCATATAAATATTCTTAGTTCTGTCTACATGTTAGTTTTATATCTTTCCGCTTTAAAACATTGCGATTGTTGGGATATGGTACTGTGTGTTTCTCTTTCACCGAGAAAAAAAATGAATGGAGGCCAGTTGCTTGGTGGATTGTTTCCATTTGAAAATCAGAATTTTAGCATTTGACAATCGTTTGTCACCACAAATCATCTGGTTTACATTTGTCCACCACACATATTTCGGCATTTCATTTATGGATAATGTTCAAAAAAATAAATGAAAATTATGAATGCCAATGTGTGTAAAGATATGAATAGATAAAATTGACTGGATGTTTAAATGGCATCTGTGCTGTGTTGTTGTGCAAGGGTCTATGCCTGGCAATGTTAGACCCAAGCGTCATCGGTCTGTTATCATCAGGCCATGTTTACTAATTCCATTACATGCACATTGTTTTCAACCAACAGCATTAATTGGCTGGGTTTTTTTTAGTGTTTCAATCCAGCACCCATTTACCTGGAAAATTGCCACTATCAACTGAGAATGCACCAACTATACAGTTACAGCAGCAAAACCTTGTGCAGTTTAGGAAAAAGTCAAAACCAGTATAATTTTAACGTATGGTTTATAGAGTAATAAAGGAAACAAACTACATATTTACACTAAAAAAACGGGTAGCACCTTTCTTTAAACTAAAAGATTATTTGGGCGACCAGTCCCATAGACCTTGAAAGGGACATCCCAGCAAGCAAAACACCATGGGGAACATTAAGAAAGGGCCCAAGCATTAATTTTTTGTTAAAAAAAAAAAAAAAAAAATTTAGAATGGTTTGTAAGGGTATTTGTTAAGCTATTAAAAGAAAAAAATAGCAAATAGCAAACTAAGCTCCTCGTTACATGGGAAATCTTACATTATTAGTAGAACTTTATTCTCGTTGAACTATGGAGAAGAAACAATTATATTTACAATAGCATACATCGTGCTCATATTTTCAAGCAAACCAAGAAAAAGGTCACAAGAAAACATAATAAAAGCAGGTTACAAAACAGCAGAGAGAATTTAAAAACAGCATCAGATTAAAGGATGAACTGTTGTAGTAAAATGGGTAAAGACCAATTTAACATTTAATAAGGAATTGACGTGATCTGTTTTAATTAAATGGTAACATAATAATTCATGTTATGGATAAAATCAGGGTTTGGCTCGACTTGAAGCTGCTTTGCCCAGAATTATGAGATTTTTTTTTTGAAGGACTCACTAATTCTGCAGCTTAAGCTTGTGCAGAGTGGTCCAGTGACCCAGCACTATGGCCAGTGAGAATTAAAGGTTATTATGTCCACCCCCCAAACGCGAAATTTTATAGGTTGTAGAAATTGTGTAACCTCACCTCGTGAGGTTACCAGCTATCAAAGATCTCTCCAAAACTTACCAGCCTGCGTTCCTCCCGGCTTCGGCCTTACTTCGAGCCACTCTGCTTTGACTTTCATGCCACGGAAAAGCTTGAGGTTTACAATAATTTCCTACAAACATTAACAAATTTTCGTAAACATTATTTTTAACCAGTGTCTTCAGAACTGTTTTGACAGTCCTTGATCCCCTGGCCTCTGTCCCAGCCCTCTGCTTGCCGGAAATTGTAAGCAGGGGCTGGAGTAGCAGCCAGCCCCCCTGCTATGAGAGGCAGCAAATCACGATGCGGCATTGCTGGCAATGCAGAGGGCCAAGGGGAACGAAAGAGGCCAAAGGACTGTGAAATGCAGTTCTGATGCGTAGTGATAGCACCTATACTCTCGTCAAAACTCAAAAGTACAGGTGCCCCGCCCACTCTCCAACATGCTCCTCACAATTCCCCACCCACTCTCCCCCATTCCCCGCCCCTCTTCCTGTCCCTCTGAGGCAAAAAAACACGCCCTTTTTTGCCTCACTATGACTATAACCTGTTTTTCTTGCCCACAGTATGACAACACCTTTTTTGCCCATCGTATGACAATCCTGTTCCCTTGCCATTCTGAAGCCAAAACACACCACTTTTTGCCCCAGATTGCCATTTTTTCTGTCGAACTACTCAAGTTTATTAACTCCGTTCCGTTTACAAACCCTAAGCGGGGATATCGATATTAATATTAATAACTATAGTACACAGTCCTAAACATGTATATTTCTGTAATAGGACCAGCATTTACAACAACAGATATGTTTACTACGCTTGGAGTCGAACATACCTGATAATTACAAACAAACAAGATGCCGACTTTCTCCATTACAGTCCTTTTCTGTTGCAATAAGCTATGCCCCTACCAGAAAACTTCTCCAATTACAGGAGAAATGGTGTTTGTCAATAAAGCTGTCCCACCAGAAAACATTGTCTCTTACTGTCTTTGTGTTTGCAATAGCTGTTCCTTTTGTATTCTCTGTATGTTCGAAATGTAACAACATGGCGTACCAGTGGGGGCCACTCCCTGGGGGCTTTAAATAAAATTGATGCCATAGTACTTACTACTCTATGCTATATGTATTTTGGATCTTCTTAGACTGGCATTTAATTCGCCAAGCACCCCACTGTATCCCTAGCCTAGCATATGTAAGCAGTGGTAGATTTCGAAATACGTACCTGGAGGTCCTTGACTAATCTTGGCTCCTAGCTATCATCATAATATTTTAAGGTCCTATCCTATCCTCTAACCTTCTGTATTGCAGCCATGTGAACAAGACAGCGGGTCATCCATCCCACCAGTGATCCGTCTACATAATTCCACCACATTCTGAACCCTAACAAACCTGGCAGGAATAACAACAGTTTTCGGCATGAGTGGGACTCCATTCTATAATACCACGCCGTAACACGTGCACCACAACGCACGCGTGCGTCTAAGCCTGTGTTACCAATTGCATGTCCTGGGTGCTTCAAGGGGTTTAGCCCCATTCCTGCATGCTCTTCTCTGGTTGACGTTTCTTGATCTTTCATCACCCAGATGGCAATCTTTTTTAGGGAAGCAACCTAAAGTCCATACCCCCACTTCCCCTCGTAACCTTACAAAAACACCTGATAGACCCACCGGCTTAACATTTTCGCAACCCACTTCCCCACCACCCCCTCGCATATGACTGCCCCAAAGGCATTATAAACAAAGGAGCTTTTTAGCTTCAGGGTAAGTTGCGTCACTCAAGGACGAATTTAAAGGGAGTCAAACTTTCCGTTTGATCTCATTTTCTATACATGTTTAGAAATTGATCTTTAGAATTGATCAGTTTCAAAAAAAAAAGCTGGATGAGTCTTTTCTGCAAAAGGATCGTTGCAAGTTACTGGTATTGGTACAAAAGTGATCAAGGGAATTCCTCCCGATTGCCACTTGTAGTCAGGAAGGAATTTTTTCCCCCTTCATAATTTTGGTGGTTTTTTTTTGCCTTTCCTCTGGATCAAAAGTTAGGCAGGAAATGAGGATATTGCTAGATGGGTTGAACTGGATGATGGTAGTTTTTATTCAACCTCAAAACTATACTAACTATGCTTGATTGTCCTCAGTGGTGTTATCAAAATTCTGTGTAAGTGAAAATCATATTTGTGTAAGCAAAACATTGTACTTGTTGTAATAAATTATAATAAAACATATTCAACATTGTGTTAAATAGTTGAAGCGTATTGCAAACCATTTATATTGGGTTAAAAACTAAAAACCATGTATAGAAGTCTATAGCATGGAATCATGTATTTGTCCAATATTTAAAAATACCGTTTTTATTCATTTTACTATTAGTTAGACACGTTTTAACTGCTCTACGACTAACATTATAGTTGTAAATGAAATACAGCCAATCTATTAACAATATATCAGTCTAAAAAGTCCATATTTTGATAACAGTTTGCCATCGCTTTAAAATCATTTATTGGTAAGGCAAAAAAAAACAAACAAAAAAGAAAAACTAACCATAGGGTAGGGGCAGGTTAAAATTGCCGGGAGTTTCATGGTCACTTAGGTATGGTGTGTTCAGATAACAAATTAGAGTGTAACCAGTTGGCATAGTTTGGTTGATAAATAACAAAAGTACAGTCATATATATTTCTTTATTATGGAACTTTCTTGTAACTAAAGTAAAATGTTTATCTTTTCATCAATAGTTTAACAGTAAACTCTACTTTTGGTTGTGGACAATATAAAATTACATTTATTTTTTCTATTGTAAAAATGTATAGCGAAATATTATAAAATACATATAATAAAAAAAAACAGAAATTTGTCTTATTATTGGTTTATAAACATAATACACATGGAACTTTTCTTGTAAATAAATTATAGTAAACTATTACACATTTGTCAAATAGTTTTAAGAAGTTAATAGCAAACTTGTTGTGTACAATAAAAAATTACACCATTGCTTCTGTAATAATTTATAGAAAATATATCTAACATTTATTATTAATATTTATTATTGGTGGATTTAACACTCTTTCGTGGCGCTTTACAGTTGCATGAACATATAAGGAAACATACATGTTACATTACAATGTAGAGCAAGAATACAAAGTGCTGATCCAGCAGAATCAGTGTGGAAGTACAGGCATTACTGTGTACAATAGGAATGGCGGGCCTGCCGAGAGCTCAGTCTAGAAGGAGATGGGGAGGAGACATAAGGTGAAGCACAACTCATAGCTGTAACTAAGTTGCATTGGAGTTAACTAGCGTGTCTTGCAATGGGTCAGTAAGAGGGTAAGGAGTGTCCAGTCCAGTATTGGTAACCTTACCAGTCTGGCAGGAGAGGGGGGATGTAGAAACTAAGTGGGACGACAATATATGTGAACTAAGGTTGTTCAGTGATTATAACTAGGAGGCGCTCGTGATTGTGTCAGTTAAGAGGGCTAGGAGTTGTCCAGGTCAGATTGTAACCTTACAGTCTGAGGAGATGGGAATGAGACATAAGGTGAAGCAGATCATATCTGTAATAAGTTTGCAGGGGATTCTAACGTAGGCGGTCTGTGGATGACGTCATAGAGGCTAGTGATGTGTCCAGGTACAGATACTAAAACCTTTCAGTCTAGAGAGATGGGATAGACATAAGTGAAGCAGATCAGTATCTGTAAGACTACTTTGTCAGTATAACTAGCGAGTCTGCGCTGGTCAGTAAGAGGGTAGAAGTGGTCCAGGTCCAGCCTATTGTAACCTTAAAGCCGTAGAGAGATGGGAGGTGAGACATAGATGTGAAGCACATCAGTATCTGTACACAAGTTGGTCAGTGGATATGACATCGTTTTTGTGATGGGTCAGTAAGCGGGCTAGGAGTGTCCAGGTTCCAGATTGTAACCTACAAATCTAGAGGATGGGGATGAGACATAAGGTGACAGATCACAGTTCTGTAACTAAGTTGTCAGTGGATTATACTAGTCGGAATCTGTGATGGGTCACGTAAGGAGGGCTAGGAGTGCCAGAGTCCAGATTTGTAACCTTACAATCTAGAGGGGAGATGGGGATGAACATAGGGGAAGCAGTATATCAGTTCTGTAACTAAGTTGTAGTATAACTAGTGGAGTCTGCGATGGGTCAGTAAGAGGTGTGAAGTGTCAGGCCCAGATTGTAAACTGCCGAAGAGATAGATTTTTGAGGTTGCGTTTAAGATATGACATGATGGGCGGTGGCGTATAAAGCGCGAAGAAAGAGAGTTCCAGAGCAGAGGGGCGCAAGAGAAGAAAGTCCTGTATACGTGCGTGGGGGAGGTAGGTAATTAGAGCGGAGAGAGGAGAAGATCATTAGCAAGCGGAGGTTACCACTACAAAACGTCGTTAGTTGGTGGCCTGCCCTTATACAGGAAAGTGAACTCTGAGTAACCACATGTTTATAATCGAGCAATGGATCCCCACTGTCAATTAAAGGAGATTAGAAGTCAATGGGTGTTCTGTGTCCATATAAAAGACAACCTATAAGTGTTGTGTAGCATCTCATGGCCCTTCTTTATAAATTTTATTGATTTGACTTTTAATAATTTTAGCCTTGTTTTCCTGCATTGAAGTTTTATCCACTGACTTTGTGTGACTACTAGGTTTTTCTTTGCCAGGGCATAATTAACCCATATAGAAGGGAATCTCGTTTTAACATTATTATTAAAAACCACCAGTTGGACAAAAAATAAAATGAAACTGATTACTACTAGACTGGACAGATGTTTCTTGCTACATCCGGTAAATACGTTTAAACAGTTTGTCAGTTGTAACAGTTGTACATAGCTGACTAGCTTTAGTTATTTTTATTAATTTATACAAAGAAAAAAAAAGCACAGGTCCGACGTTATCAATCTTCCGAGGTGAAGGTTTGGTACTGCTTGCAGATTGTCGCTGACGTTGTAATCGAACTCAGGAAACAAGCACTGACAAGTATATAGCGCAGCTAACCACTGAGCTCGCTACCTCCTGTCTGTCTATGTTAAACCTTTTTTTTTTTCTTTTGATTTCAACCTGGTGACTGTTATGACATGCCTAGCTATTTTGCAAAAGGGGTGGAGCTATACACATCCTTCAGTTATTAAAAAGCACATAGCCTTTGGGCCCAGTACACAACATTCTCGGTTGTACGACTCGATCGTCTAAGGCTGCTACCCTTACATATTATTTATGTCATTGAACCTATGGGCCGCCTCCCATGAGTCAGAGTGTGATTTCTAAGTTTGTGGTTTGGGGTGTTTACGGCAGCGCAATACCTACTCCCTGCCTAGGTAAATTCACTGGAGTTTGTTTGACTAACTACTGAGTACCAGCTGGCAGTTCCAACCATCTCACCATCACCAGGTAGGATGTTGTCCAGTGTGTGAGGGACTTGGGCCTGGCAGGCGCGTAGCTATCCATCAGTCACTAAACACTTACCACTATTCCCAAAGAAAAGTCAGTCAGAGTGTGATGCAACCCCTGGGCCATTTACCTGCTATAGTAGGGCAGGGTAGGGCTGTGCAGCCTAGAAGAAAATGACATTGTCCATATATTATGTTATTAGGGTAATAAAAAAAAAGGGGTGGGGGAGAGGGGGTTGGGGGGTAATTGTAATGAAGCCTGTGGTTAAAATGATGATAAACAGGTATATTTATTTAGTTATAAATGAGGGTTTAATTTATGATTAAAACAAATAAATAAATTTATAATTGAAAATAGTTTTTTTGATTAAAAACAGATGGATGAATGGGGCATTAATTCATGATGAAAACAGAGGTGTTAACTTATTGATAAATGAGGGTTTCATTTATGATATTTATAATTAAAAAAATAATTTATGATTAAAAAACTGATGGGGTGTGGGGCATTTTTATGATAGATGGGATTAATTTACGTATAATCAAAAGCAACACAGGTGCACTATTATATTTGGTGCAATTTTATTTTAAACTGCAATTTTCCTCAAAACTCCAACACTAGCTAGAAAAACTGAGAGGTGTAAGTCTAACCTGAAATGCTGTTCCTCTCTCTGTCTTCCAGGTTCTTCGGTTAGCAGCCATCATGTGGTGTAACAGATGACATCACAGCCAATGACTGAATGCTATTCCTTAGCTTCCTTATCTGAGCATGTAGAGCTTGTAAAAAGGTTGTAGAGCTTAGAGAGGAGAAAGATTTTGCTGCATAATACAGATTTTGTTGCATAAGAGCTAATCCTTATGTTTGTCAACATTCTAACTATTGTGGTTGTGGGTTTTGGATTAGGATTTATATACATAATTTTTTGTCTCCTATCTAAGCTCTACAAGCTTTTTTACAAGCTCTAACATGCTCGATAAGAAGCTAAAGGAATAGATTCAGTCATTGGCTGTGATGTCATCTGTACACCCATGATGGCTGCTAACCGAAGAACCTGGAAGCAGAGAGAGGTAACAGCATTTCAGGTTAGATTACACCTTCAGTTTTCTAGCTAGTTTTGGAGTTTGAGGAAAACTTTGCAGGTTAAAATATAAATTGACCAATATAAAATAGTGCAGCTGTGTTGCTTTTGATTATACGTAAATTAATCATCTTATCATAAATAAATGCCCACACGCCATCAGTTTTAATCATAAATTAATTTTAATTATAAATAATATAAATGAAACCCTCATTTTATCAATAAGTAACCACCTTGTTTAATCATGAATTAATGCCCCATTCATCCATCTGTTTTTAATCAAAAAAACATTTTTTCAATATAAATTTTATTTGTTTTAATCATAAATTAAACCCTCATTTTATAATAAATAAATACACCTGTTATCATCATTTTAACCCCCAGGTTTCATTACAATTACCCCCAACCCCCTCTCCCCACCCCCATTTTTTTTGATTACCCAATAACATAATATATAGGGACAATGTCATTTTCTTTCTAGGCTGCACAGACCACCCTGCCCTTACTATAGCATGTAAATTGGCCCAGGGGTTGCATCACACTCTGACTGACTTTTCTTTGGGAATAGTGGTAAGGTGTAGTGATGATGGGATAGCTACCGGTCTGACAGGCCCAAGTTCCTCACACACATGACTAAACAGTCCTACTGGTGATGGTGAGATGGAGTGTTAACTGCCAGCTGGTTACTCAGATTTAGTCAAACAAACTCAGTGATTACCTAGGCAGGGAGTAGGTATTGCTGCTGCCTAATAACACCCACAAACCACAACTGAGAAATTCACACTATGACTCATGGGAGCGGGCCCCATAAGGTTCAATGACATAAATAATATAGTAAGGGGGAGAGC
This sequence comes from Hymenochirus boettgeri, assembly GCA_019447015.1. Lineage (NCBI taxonomy): Eukaryota > Metazoa > Chordata > Amphibia > Anura > Pipidae > Hymenochirus > Hymenochirus boettgeri. The sequence continues at coordinate 25,910 of JAACNH010002419.1, forward strand.
CTTAAGATCGATGCGATTCGTACAACCGAGAAGTTGTTGTATGGGCCCCATAAGGCTATGTGCTTCTATTATAAATGCAGTGATGTGTCATAGCTCCACCCCTTTATGCAAATAGCTAGGCATTCATAACAGTCACCAGGTGATGAAAGGCAAAGAAAAAAACAGGGTTTACATTAGTACAGGACCGTAGCTCAGTGGTTAGCTGCGCATACATTGCAGTGCTGTGTCTGCGTTCGATTACAGACTCAGGCGCAAATCTGCAAGACGGTTACCAAACCTTCACATCGGAGGATGATAATTGTCGGACCTGTGCTTTTTGTTTTTTTTTCTTTGTATAAATAAAATAAAATAACTGAAAGCTAGTCAGCCATTAAACTTTTACAAACTGACACATGTTATAAAACTGTATTTACCAGTATGTAGCAAAAACACTTTCCAGTTAGTAGTAATCTAGTGTCATTTTATTTTTGTCCAACTGTGGATTTTAAAAATAATGTTAAAAAGAGTAGATTTTCCTTCTATATAGGTTGAATTATTCCTGCAAGAAAACCTAGTTCCACAAAGTCAGTGAAAGTCAGTGGATAAAAACTTAAGTGCTGGAAAACAAGGATAAATTATTAAAAGTCAAATAAATAAAATTTCAAAGAAGGGTCATGAGATGCTACACAACTTATAGGTGTATCTTTATATGGACCAGAAAACCTCATTGACTTTAATCTCTTTTAATTGACAGTGGGGGGGGTCCATTGCTCTATAAAAACGATGCGTGGACTCGAAGTTACTTTCCTGTATAAGGGTCGGCCACACTACGCGTTTTTGGTGCGTAAACCTCCGCTCTGCTCTCTAATGACTTCTCCCCTCTCCGCTAATTACTCCTCCACGCCCGTATACAGGACTTTTCTCGTGCTGCCCCTCTGCTCTGGAAACTCTCTTCCGCGCTTTATACGCCACTCGCCCATCACTCTCATCTTTTAAACGCAACCTCAAAACTCATCTCTTCAGGCAGGTTACAATCTGGGCCCTGGACAATCTACCCCTCTTACTGACCCATCGCAGACCCACTAGTTATATGACAACTAGTTACAAGATACTGATCTGCTTCACCTTATGTCTCATCCCATCTCCTCTAGACTGTAAGGTTTCAATCTGGACCTGGACACTCCTAGCCTCTACTGACCCATCACAGACCGATAGTTATAATTTACTGACAACTTAGTTTACAGATACTGATTGCTTCACTTATATCTCATCCCCATCTCATCTAGACTGTAAGGTTACAATGTGGACTGGACTCTCTAGTCCTCTTAATGACCCTCACAGACCCACTAGTATACTGACAACTTAGTTACAGATACGATCTGCTTCACCTTTATGTCTCATCCCATCTCTCTAGACTGTAAGGGTTACAATCTGGACTGGACACTCTAGCCCTCTTACTGACCCATCACAGACGCCTAGTTATAATCCACTGACAACTAGTTACAGATCTGATCGTCACCTTATGTTCATCCTCATCTCCTCTACGACTGTAAGGTTACAATACTGGACGGACACTCCTACCCCTCTACTACCCATAACAGACCGACTAGTATAATCCACTGACAACTTAGTTACAGATACTGGATATGGCTTACCTTTATATCTCATCCCCATCTCCTTAGGACTGTAGGTTACAATGTGGACCTGGACTCTCCTAGTCCTTACTGACCCATCACAGACCGATAGTTATAATCCACTGACAACTATTTACAGTACTGATCTGCTTCACTTTTGTTCTCATCCCATTCATCTAGACTGTAAGGTTACAATCTGGACTGGAAACTCCTAGTCCTCTTACTGACCATCACAGACCGACTAGTTATAATCAATGACAACTTAGTTACAGATACTGATCTATTCACCTTATGTCTATCCCATCTCCTCTAGACGTAGGTTACAATCTGGAACTGGACACTTCTACCCCTCTTACTGACCCATCGCAGACCCGCTAGGTATACTGACAAACTTATTTACAGATACTGACTGCTTCACCTTATGTCTCATCCCCATCTCTCTAGACTGTAAGGTTACAATCTGGACTGACACTCCTAGCCCTCTTTACTGACCCACACCAGACCGCTACGTATTAATCCACTGACAACTTAGTACAGATACTGATCTGCATTCACCTTATGTCTATCCCCATCTCCTCGAGCTGTAAGGTTACAATCTGGACCTGGACACTCCTAGCCCTCTTACTGGCCCTCTTACTGACCCATCACAGACCGCCTAGTTATAATCCACTGACAACTTAGTTACAGATACTGATCTGCTTCACCTTATGTCTCATCCCCATCTCATCCAGACTGTAAGGTTACAATACTGGACCTGGCAATCTAGGCCCTCTAATGACCCATCGAGACCCGCCTAGTATACTCACTGACAACTTAGTTACAAGCTACTGCCACTGCTTTCACCTAATGTCTCATAACCGTCTCCTTAGACTGTAAGGTTACAATCTGGACCTGGACAATCCTAGCCTCTTACTGGCCCTTTACTGACCCATCACAGATCCCGCCTAGTTATTAATCCACATGACAACTTAGTTACCGATACTGATCTGCTTCACCTTAGTCTCATCCCCATCTATCCAGACTGTAAGGTTAACAATCTGGACCTGGACACTCCTAGCCCTCTTTACTGACCATCGCAGACCCGCTAGTTATACTCACTGACAACTTAGTTAAAGCTACTGATCTGCTTCACCTTAGTTCCTCCCCATCTCCTCTAGACTGTAAGCTCTCGGGCATGGCCCCTCATCCTATTGACCACAGAATGCTGTAACTTACCACACTGAATTCTGCTGGATCAGCACTTGGTATTACTGGCTCTACCCTTGTATGTAAACATGTATGTTTTCTTATGTATATTAAGCAACTGTAAAGCGCCACGGAAGATGTTAATCACCAATAATAATATTAATAATAAAGTTAGAATTTTAATATAAAATTATTTACAGAGAAAAATGGTGTAATTTTATTCTGTTCACACCAGAGTTGCTATTACTCTTGACAAGTAAATAGTTTACTATAATTTATTACAAGAAAGTTCCATGTGTATTTATTTTATAAAAACAATAAAGACAATTTCTGTTTTTTTTTATTATACTTTTATATTTTGCATATATTTTTTACATAGAAAAAAATCGTGTAATTTTATCTGTCCACACCAAATTAGTTGTTACTGTTTAAAAACTATTTGATAAAGTTTTAAATATTTTACTTTTTATTACAAGAAGTTCCATAAAGAAATATAATGACTGTACTTTGTTATTTGTTCAAACCAAACTAACGACCAATGGTTACACTCTATTTGTTACTGTTACACAATACTAAGTGACCATGACACTCCCTGCAATTTAACCTGCCCCTACCTATGGTTAGTTTTTATTTTTTGTTTTGTTTTTTGCTACACATATATGGTTTTAAAGCGAGCAAACATGTTTATCAAAATATGGACCTTATTTTAGTGATATAATGTTAATAGCTTGCTGTACTTTCATTCAATATATGTGTAGTCGTAGAGCAGTAAACCGTGTATAACAATATAACAATGAAATAAAAACGGTATTTTTAAATATTGGACAAATACATGATTTTCCATGCTATAGACTTCTATACATGGTTTTTAGTTTTTAAACACAAATAATAAGATGGTTTGCAATTACTCCTTAAACTATTTAACAAATGTGAAATATGTTTATTATAATTATTAACAAGTTACAATGTTTTTGCGTACACAAATATGATTTTCACTTACACAGAATTTTGATAACACCACTTGGAACATTCAAGATAGTATAGTATAGATTTGAGGTTGAATAAAGACAATACGTCCATCCAGTTCAACCCATCTAGCATATCCTCATTTCCTGCCTAAACTGTTGATCCAGAGGAAGGCAAAAAAAACCCCACCAAATTTATGAAGGGGAAAAAAATTCCTTCTGACTCCAAGGTGGCAATCGGAATTTCCCTGGATCAACTCTACTTTATGTATCAATACCAGTAACTTGCAACATTCCTGTTTGCAGAAACTCATCCAGCTTTTTTTTAACTGATCAATTCTTAAAGATCAATTTCTTAAACATGTATAAAAATGATGATCACAGAAATTTGACTGCCTTAAAGTCAGTTCCTGTGAGTATAACGGCTAAAAGCTCCTGTTGTATAAAGGCCTTTGGGGTGTATAGGGTGGTTGTGTATGGGAAGTGGTGAGAAAATGTAAGGATGAGGTGTTTTGTAAGGGTTACTAGGGGAAGGGGTGATGGAATGTTGAGGGTTGCTTTCCAACAGATTTGCCATCTTAGGTGATGAGCGAAGAAACGTCAGCTCAGAAGTAGCATGCTGGAATGGGCTAACCACCTTGAGCACCCAGGAAAACTGCCATTGGTAACACATGTAGACAGGTGGTTGTTGGAGGGTTAGGTTATTATAGAATGGAGTCCCCTTCATGCCGAAATGTGGTATGCCTGCAGGTGTTAGGTGCAGAATGTGGTTGATATTGTGATGGTTAATGGGTGGGACTGGGAGTGACCCGTCTGTCTTGGTTCACATTGGCGCCAATGACAGTTAGAGGAGAGGATAGGACCTTAAAATGATTATGAGAGCTAGGAGCCAAGATTAAGCAAGGACTCCCAGGTTAGTATTTTTCAGAAAATACTACCCACTGCTACATGCTAGGCTAGGGTTCAGTGGTGCTTGTGAGAATTAATGCACAGCTATAGAAGATCCAATACATATGCATAGAGTAAGTATATATCACTACATTTATTATAAAGCCCCCAGTGGGGGGCCCCCCACTTGGTACGCAGCGGTACACTATAAATACAGAGAATACAAAGGACAGCTTATTGCAAACCCAAAGGACAGTAAGAGACAATGTTTCTGGTGGGACAGCTTATTGCAAACACCATTTCTCTGTAATGGAGAAAGGTTTCTGGTAGGGGCAGCTTATTGCAAACAGAAAAGGACTGTAATGGAGAAAGTCGGCATCTTGTTGTTTGTATATTACAGGTATGTTCGATCACAAGCTGTAAAACATATCTTGTGGTAAATGCTGTCTAGTTACAGAAATAATACATGTTTAGGAACTGTATATATAGTATAATATTAATTATAAGATATCCCGGTTAGGGTGTAAAAGGAACGGAGTTAATAACTGAGTAGTTCGACAGAAAAATGGCAATCTGGGGCAAAAAGTGGGTGTGTGTTGGCTTCGAAGGCAAGGGAAACAGGATGTTGTAACTATGGGCAAGAAAAGGATGTTGTCATACTGTGGGCAAGAAAACAGGTTATAGTCTATGAGGGCAAAAAGAGGGCGTGTTTTGGCCTCAGAAGGGACGGAAGCCTGGGCAGGAATGGAGAGAGTGGGGAGAATGGAGGAGAGTGGGTGGAGAATGGGAGGAGGTGGGCGGGGACCTTCCACTTTTGAGTTTGACGAGAAGTATAGGTGCTACACTACTCTGATTGCTTTTTCTAACAACAGACTTGACCATTGAGGTTGGCTAGGGTAACCTACCTGCAGCTTTTATAGGTAGGGCATCAGGCAGCAAAGAAGATCCAGAGGGAAGAAGGGGGGGGGTGTTCCTGCGCATGCCAGAAAAGGAAGCAGCAGGACCTTGATGATTCGCTGACAGCTCCCACTCTTCACTTTTTGGGACTTTGAACAGGCATTACAGGAGAACCATAGGGAGCAGAGTAGGTAAGGTAAGGGTTTTTAACACTACCACAAGGGACCAGTAGGGTACCGAAAATTTTAGTTTTTGGAGGTGAACATGCCCTTAAACTACTAGGTTAACTAAAACTACCATTGCGTGTTACGTTTAGAACTTTTAGAAATTCAAAAGGATTAGTAGAAAACAGCAAGTGGGACAGGGACTTCTGGGTAATTTCACAAAAGTAGCCCTTTAAACAGCCTTCCAGAACCAAAATGCAAAACCACAGAGCCAGTTTACAGACTGGTTCCTTTTTTGCATGTATGAGAACAGAGCTATTTAGCCTTAAAACACACCAATCCTATTTTATTCCGAGAAAGTCACTTTATAATGGGAACCTATAAAAGTGCAGCTGTTTGTACCAGTAATGACATGCTATATGAACAACCGAAAAAATACTTTACGAACAAGGACTATAATAACTGGACAGCTCAGCTCAGCGAATAAAACCATTCTTTCCATTTTCTTAATGTTATAAAGAGGCAGTGAGCAAGTGGTTTGAGTCAACTGAGTCCCTTGACAAGCAGAATTTATGGTAATTGCAGTAAAAAGAACTTCCAAAAGAGTGGATTTTAATGTTTTAGGTCCACCACTTCTTCAGGCAATGGAAATTACATTGAACACAAGCAATTAGTGCCTGGTTAGGTTAGATTGCCAACTATTAAAACAGTTTGTGTTGATAGTTCCTTTAACTTTCCTGGAATAATTACAAGTCACGTGTTTGTCATCTCTGGTAAAATGCTAAAATTCACAAAGATGGTAATTGCAGGAACACTGAACGTTTATGATAGATTTTATTGTGTGGTAAGCAGAAAAATCTGATTTTATAACCCGTATGGCATACTGCCTGCTGATGAAGTTCATTTGAAACACTATCTCGCATCATGTTATCCCTACAAACCGATAATTCCTCCATCCCGTTGAGCTGGTATTTTTAAAGCATTTTAGAGATAAGTCCAGAAAGCTAACTATATCTTCTCTTTAAAGTACATCAATGCCAGTAACAAATGAATGAGATTAATTGCAACTTGATCATTTACAGAGCTGAGTCATTGAATCCTGGAGGGAAGAAGGACAGCCGACGTTTTTTTTAAAAATGTTCTTGCAAAATGTGATTGAAAGTTTTTGAAATGATTGGTTAATCATGTGTACAGTGTTCAGCTGATCATGCGGGAGAATTATGGAGTGCTCCTGACATTTTTGCTTGAGTTTTCACTACGTCACTGGCAGGAGTGTTTATGAATAAATGTCATCTTTTCATTTCACACCTTTTTAATATGCATTTTGTATGCACAGCAAGCGTGCCTGATGATTTATACCTCCTGTAACATAGGAATAAGGGAGCTTGGTAGCTCTCAGGGACAATAGAATAAACAAATTGAATGTAAGTGATTATTGAATGCACCAACTTTTTGTGTTTTCATCTATGCAAAAACATCATATCTCCTGTTTTTGAGTGTTTAAATCTGTTTACCTTCATGCACGTTTGCACGGTGGCCCAGTGGTTAGCACTGATGCCTTGCAGTGATGAAGTCCGAGTTCGAATCCACCCTTGGACACATCTGCAAGGAGTTTGTATGTTCTCCCGTGCTTGCGTGGGCTTCCTCCAGGCACTCCGGTTTCCCCACAATCATAAAGACATATGTGTCAAATATGTGCTTAGATGTAAGCTCTCTTCGAAGAAGGGTCTTATGTGAATGTATACATGTAATTGTAAAGTGCTACAGAAGATGTTGGCGCTATATAATCCACAATGATAACTATAATAATAATAATAGTAGTACGATTCTATTGGGGATTCACACCAAAGGAGAGTGGGAATGCAGAGTGAGTATATGCAGTACCGTATATGTTAACATTGTTTTGGTTGGGATTGTATCAACGTAACATTATACCTGTAATGCTTCAATTCATTTTTATCGGGGTCCAGTTTTTCTTTAAAGAGAGGGAGCTTGTTTGTGCATGCTCTGTTGTTCCTGATGGTAATCCAGCAGAGATGGCACTATAATGGGAGGGATATATGGGGTGGGACTTTTCCTATAAAATTAAACTTACTGGATGCTTTAGCCCATGTCAGGCAGTAAAAGTGTTGACAATAATCTCATCAGCAGCCACATTTAAATAAAGTTCATGAGAGGGGCACTTTCCGTGGAATACAAAGTCTTTATTAGATCACATCAACACAACGTTCGGGACACACTGTCCTTTCATCAGGGAAAGTGTGGGTCCCTGAACGTTGTGTTGATGTGATCTAATAAAGACTTTTGTATTCACGGAAGAGTGCCCCCTTATGAATGTTGCTTGGTGCTATAGCAGTAGGTCCATGGTAGAGGACCTGAGAAGGGAGCACCTTTGAAGTAAGCGGCTAAACTGCAATAGGAGTGCCTAGGCCCGAAATCCAGTTTGCAGCCACATTTAAATACCAACCGACTTTTTGAAGTCAAGCATACTTTAAGGAGGAAAGGGAAAAGAAGTTGATCTTTGATGCTCTAAGGAATCCAGGTAGGTTCTGAGACAGAAGTTGGAATAGCTCTGCAAACAGGTGTGAATGAATGATTTGCTTCTTTAAATGCTAATTGACAGGAAAGTGAACGTGAACGTTTGGAGTTTAACCATTAGGTTGCTGAAGTGAGTGGTGTAGAGTGAATGGTTTAACTGCTAGGACAGGGGTGTGTCTAGCCACTGATGAGAATCAAAAGTGATAGTAAGGCATCCTTAAGGCCTTAAAACTTGTTTCTTAAAGCATATGTATTTGCTCTGAACTTCCCCTTAAAGGGTAGTACACTGAAAACCTCAACCTTAATCAGACCAGTCTATCTTTGAGGGCAATTATACTCAGTAATCTCTATGAGGCAGCAATGGGAGAGGACCCACATACTTCCTGTAGAATAAAAGGTTTTAGTCAAAAGATTTGTAAGCCTGCCACCACGTCAAGGTAGAAACTTTGACAGAAGGGCCCTATCTAACCTAACTAATCTAACCTAGCTTAAACTTCATCTAAGCTACCCATGGGGATTTAAAGGGCATCTATAATGGGAAAATAAACTTTTTTTCTTTCTTTCCATGTGTTCTATAATTCCCACAACACCAGAGGGTCTTCAATTTTTTCAGATTCCCTCTCTGTCCTGAGATACACCAGTTAGAAGAATATGTGATTGCATTCCTCACTCCTACTTGGACTGTCAATCAAATCCCTGTGATGATCCCCCCTCCGAATAAATATTGAGTAAAGAGCATTAGCGGGGGACCGAGGTAGTTTGATGGTAGATATAAGGCTGCACTTGACCAAACCTTCTTAATAGCTTTCATGATTGATGATGGGTCACAAAGAGAGAGATTGTAAACTGTACTGTTCTCCTTCTTCCGTGTCTCCAGGACAGCTTGCTTTCTATTGGCCACTGTGCGTGGGTGTGTTTTTCAGGATGTTGAACTTTTAACTCCTACTGACATGATAAGCTTGTCGGTTAGCCGGAGTTGAGACATGGAGGAGGTAACAGAGGGGAGGGGGAAGGGGGGGTGCGCACAGAGATCTGACACCATGGATAAACAAAAACACTGACAGAGATAGGATTAAGGCAGCACTATAGATGCCCTTAATTACATACTGGTAGGCATGGTAATTTCATTACATACTGGTAGCAATGGGGATTAATTATATACGGTAGCCATGTTAATTTCATTAAATAATGGTAGCAATGGGAAATTCATTACACACTGGTAGCAATGGCATTTCATTACATACTGGTAGCCAGGAATGTTCATTACATACTGGTAGCCATTTCATTACACTGGTAGTTGGAATTATTGCATACTGGTAGCCATTTTCTTACATACTGGTAGCCATGGTAATTTCATTACATACATGGTAGCCATGGGAATTATATGCATACTGGTAGCCATTTCATTACATACTGGTAGCCATGGGAATTCATTACATACTGGTAGCCATTTTATTACATACTGGTAGCATGGGCATTCATCACATAATGGCAGCAAACTGCTAATTTCATCATATACTGGGGTAGGTATTAACTACCCCATGTGCAGGGCAATCCAATCATCACCAAATCCAGCACTGCCCGCTCCTCTAATATAATGAGTGCATTGTCTCTGCTCATGGAGTAGGTGGAGCAGTGTAGCAGCTGGAGGCATAATTCATTCAGTTATTGCAGAGGCTGTGAAGTGGGGTGCAGTTCTCAGTAGTACAACACAGCATGTGCGTGATATTATTACGCAGCTGCAGAGTACTACTGGGAAAGGAGATTCGCGGCACCTCATTAATAGGTAAATCTGGAATCAAAACGGACTCTATACTGCCTCATAGAGGGGACAGATCAACAAAAAATGGTACAGTGAACTGTATTTTTTACTGTTTTTTTACAGTTTGTACAGTGAAGTAGTTTAAGCGGAAATCATGTTGGTTACACACAAGATTAACATCCTATTTTTGCTTGTGTGTTCACTTGTGTGTTTGACATTGTTCCTTGTTTATTTTTGTACTTTTACAGGAAATGTAGGAAAATCTGTTACTGTCTGAAGTTCTATTGGAGGATTCACAAAAAAAATATGACTACTGCAATCACATCTTTTAATCCTTAAATATGTCAACCCTTAAAACAAAAAATGGTGCTTGTATCTGCCTGCAATCCCAATGCATTTTTACCAGTTTATTACATGAATTTGTAACCAGATATTTAATGATAAGTTACTATTCCTTTCTGGCAAAGGTATCCGCCTCCTTCCTCTGCCAAAGAGATTTGTATATGCTTTAGCATGTGCGGAAGGCAGCAAGTCACAGCTTTGATTGACTGTATGGAGGGAGGGCCAGCTTCTCTGCCAGAATGGCACAATAATAATTATTAAATATTGGTCAGTTATGCAGATAATAAAGTGCTAAATATATCAGTGGGGTTGGGGGCAGGTAACAGGCAAAAGACCAGTTTATTGTTTTAAGGGTGAACATTCCCTTTAGTACTCAAGAAGCCACCTAGGAACTAGCTAGAGTCCTACACCCTAATAGAACATATTCTTGGGTTTAAAATTAGTTTTAATCCAGGGGTGTAACTACTACGGGAGCAGGGGGAGCAACTGCAGGAGGGCCGCTATATTCATCACATCCACAGTGAATTTACATGTGGAGCTATGCCATTATGGAACACCTGCCATTAGTTGGCATTAAAAAGTCCTGCAAAGATAATGGGCTAGTGAGTATAGCATTGCTTGCAGTGGTGCGTGTTTAACTTCCGCATTAACTCCATGACGGAGTTAAAGTTGCGCTAGCCGGTATAACATTGGTTATTGTGTCTTTTAACTCCATTTTTGGGCACTGCACCTTGTAGAGCATTGCCCTGTTTGAGTCTTATGAACACCTTATTATATGAAATAATTGAAATTTGCACATTTGTCAATCAAATGTGTTTAGCACCAAAGGACCCCCTCCCCAAAATGTGTCAATGAATGTAAATCAATGTCGTTCTCTGTTGTTCAATATGAGTAAAACAATAAAGCAATCAAATGGAATTAACAGCGAAAAAAAAGAAAAAAAAGAAGACTTGCTGGATGATAAAAGCTTGTCTCTCGATTTCCAATAAAGAGTTGAATGAAACAGTGTGAATCGCTTAATCTGTTAATGTAGCCAAAAGCTCTATGTCTACTGGACGTGTATTCAAATGATAGCAAGCTCCATAGTGGGCAGCTAATAGAAAATTTAATTTTCCTTTTCATCTCCAAGACGCTGCACGGATATGGATATATCCATGGGTAATAGATGAGCATTTGCTTTAAAGTAACACCAAAGCCAAAATAAAATGTGCTATTAAATGAAAGACTTTGCCGTGACGTTAAAAGTTATAGAGGCAGAACAAGCCATTCTCAATGGAGTGTTCACACATTTTATTGTGTTATACAGAATCCAGTTTTAACAGTGTTGGAATAAAATACTTTTATTTTTATTTCCTTCAAAGTTTTACTAAGGAGAATCTGAGGACCATAAGGATGTTTTTTTAAAGGGCATCTATACTGGATTTTTTTAAATTGCCCATTAATGTAAATTATAATTCTTTCCAATCATCACTGTCCAATATTCTTTTAGATATCCTATCTGAAGCATCTTACATTTCAGCTGTCATATAAGTGTCCCATACCATAAGCTCTACTGCTGTGTGAGTTTGCTGCAAACGTGATGACTGTAGTATGTGTGAATTGTATAGTGCTGAATTTCTTTCAATAGAATATGATGCAGGAGAGCCACACGCAGACGTTGAACTGCAAATATCACTTTATTTTGTTCAACATTTTTCAGAGCTGTGTGCCTCATTATCAAGCAGTGACTCGCTGTTACCACTTGAGACGGAGTGTAGGTGTGAGTATCTTGCCTGAATTTATTCTTCCAGGTGCTGTCTCATAGTGATTACTAAGCATGCTTGACTTTAACAGAGTCATGCAATATGGAAGAAGGGTTGGTTAAGTGTGGGAGGAGGATACCTAGCCTGAGCGAAACAAATACTGTATTGAAGGCATGCAGCAATACACACACACTCACATTTTCACAACACCATTGGTGAGAAGAAAAGTTTCCCAGGTACTTTTTGGATACAGATGGAATGTAAAGGAGGCCAAAATCATTCAGAAGAGGGTGGGACACTTGTGTTAAATACTTTCCTTTTGTAGTAAAGCCATCATGTTAATTTAATATTAAAGAAACATGGGGTACCTTTTACAAGCTAACCCATAATGGAAGATTCCACATTTTTAAAATTAAAAAAATAGCTTTAAGTTCAAGCAGTGGACTAGAAATGGGATCAAGTCCGCCTCGGACCTGGATCCGACACAGAACCCCTCCGTTCCAAAAGCCAAATGTGTTCGTCGAAACCCGATGGAATGTTCGGATTTCCGAACTTCGTATCCCATTTTCGATGATTATTGAATGAAGTTGGGAAAAATAACCTTGAACGTTCATAATCTTTGAAATACAATCGGAAACTCAAAAGTAGTTCCGATATATTTCAAGGATTATCAAACGTTCAAGGCTTATCGAAATAGTCCTAACGTTCGATAATCGAAAATGGGATCTGAAGTCCCAAAAGTATGTCCGTTTTTGGATTTTCGGACCTTTGGGATTTCCCAAATCCGAAAAAGGAATGAACTTAACGTTTCACCCATCTCTACGGTGTGGATTTGCTCTTTAAATGGATGGACGTCTCTGCAGTGCAGGAGATAGGAAGAAAGACTAATGGATCCTTTTATACATGCTAATAGTACGGACACATGATAGCTCCTGCATGATTTGAGATGTACAGGTTTACAAAGAAACCAGTGGGATCATATGTTAAAACATTCCGGGCACAGTGCCCCGATGTTTGGCAAAAGTGTCCTGAATGTTTTAACAACTTACCTGATGGAAGTGCCCCGAATTTTCTTTTCCCGGTAGTCCTTGCGGCTGTGCAATGACGTCATCGCTCGGCGCGCCAAGGACTATTGGGAACTTCTGCCCCTGCACTGCCTCTGGTCTGAAAGGATTCTCGGCCTCCTGCTGCTCCAGTGAATTTGGGGTAAGTAAAAGCTTCCTAGTACATGAAATAGCCAGTTTGCTGCCATTATATGATACTGTTAGCCATTGCACAGTTTGTAATGAAATGCCATGGCTACCATTTTGTAATGAAATTCCCATGGCTACCAGAGTGATGAAATGCCCATGGCTACCTGTATGTAATGAAATGCTTTTTGCTAACATTATGTAATGAAATTCCCATGGCTACCAGTGTGTGATGAAATGCCCATGGCTACCTGTATGTAATGAAATGCTTTTTGCTGACATTATGTAATGAAATGCACATGGCTACCAGTGTGTGATGAAATGCCCATGGCTACCTGTATGAATGAAATGCTTTTGCTAATTATGTAATGAAATGCACTGGCTATTGGCTACAGTGTGTTGAAATGCCCATGGCTACCTGTATGTAATGAAATGCCCATGGCTACCAGTATGTGACAAAATGCCCATGGCTACAGTATAAAATCCCCATGGCACTATTATGTAATGAATGCCCATGGCTACCAGTATGTGAGAGGAAAAGCCCATGGCTACCAGTGTAAAATCCCCATGGTACTATATGTAATGAAATGCCCATGGTACCAGTATGTGATGAAATGCCCATGGCTACCAGTATAACATTTCCAATGGCTACCAATATGTTATGAAATGCCCATGGCTACCATTATGAATAAATTCCCATGGCTACAGAGTGATGAAATGCCCAGGTACCTGTATGTAATGAAATGCTTTTTGCTAAGATTATGTAATGAAATGCCATGGCTACCAATGTGTGATGAAATGCCCATGGCTACCTGTATGTAATGAAATGCTTTTTGCTAACATTATGTTAGCACATTCCCTGTACAAATGAAATAGCCAGTTTGCTGCCATATATGATACTGTTAGCCATTGCACAGTTTGTAATGAAATGCCCATGGCTACCATTTTGTAATGAAATTCCCATGGCTACCAGAGTGATGAAATGCCCATGGCTACCTGTATGTAATGAAATGATTTTTGCTAACATTATGTAATGAAATGCCCATAGCTACCAGTGTGTGATGAAATGCCCATGGCTACCTGTATGTAATGAA
>JAACNH010002420.1:0-40282 GCA_019447015.1 Hymenochirus boettgeri
TCTGCCTGCATATTCAAGCCCCTCCATTCCCCTTATTAATTTAGTTGGCCTTCTCTGAACTGCCTCAATTTGCAAGATGTCCCTTTTGTATATGGGATTCCAAAACTGCACTGCATATTCCAAATGTGGCCTTACCAGTGCCTTGTAAAGAGGGAGAATAATATTTTTCTCTCTTGATTCCATTCCCCTCTTTATACAAGACAATATCTTGCTAGCTCTAGCTGTTGCTACCTGGCCTTGTTTGCTATAGCTAAGTCTGTTATCTACCAGAACCCCTCAATCTTTTTCCATTACAGATGCACTTAACACAGAGTTATTTATGGTGTAGGGGGGCACAGAGATTATTAAATCCCAAATGCATCACCTTACATTTATCAACATTGAATCTCATCTGCCATTCTGCTGCCCATTTTGATAATCTATCTAGGTCTGCTTGCAGCACTTGCACATCAGTTGAAGTTTCCAAAGCTCTGCATAGTTTAGTGTCATCAGCAAATACTGAGATCTTGCTCTCAATGCCCCCTTCTAAGTCATTTATAAACACATTAAACAGAAGCGGCCCCAGTACAGAACCCTGAGGCACTCCACTTAGAACTTTAGCCCACATAGATGTAGCTCCATTAACCACCACTCTCTGTTTGCGATCTAATAACCAGTTCTCTATCCATGAACAAATGTTTTCTTCAAGGCCAACAGTCCTCAGTTTATACATTAGTTGCCTATGTGGCACAGTATCAAAAGCTTCCGCAAAATCCAAATATACCACATCCACTGCTGTGCCTGAATCTAACTTCTTACTCGCTTCTTCATAAAAAACAATTAAATTTGTCTGGCATGATCTATTTCTCATAAATCCAAGCTGACTACTACTAATAAGATGAGCTCTGGAGACAAAGTCAAGGATATGATCCCGTAACAAAGTTGCCAGCACCTTCCCTACCACTGATGTTAGGCTTACAGGTCTATAGTTACCAGGCTGTGAACGACTACCTTTTTTGAATATTGGTATTACATTGGCTTTTTTCCAATCCAGCGGCACATCCCCACACCAAAGTGAATCTGAAAAGATGAGAAACAGTGGTCTAGATAGAACTGAACTAAGCTCTTTTAAAATCCGAGGATGCAATCCATCTGGTCCTGGGGTTTTATTGATATTAACTGTGTCTAATTGTTTCCGTACCATATCCTCTGTTAGCCAATGTGAATACTCTTCATTTCTTCCCTGCATATAATTACAATGTATTGGAGATGGCGGTCCCCTGGGTGCTCAAGGGAAAGGCCCACTCCATACATGCTGCTTCTGAGCCATCGTCCTCCACATCTTCACCTAAAATGGCAAATCTGTTGGGATCGACCAACTGGGAAGAAGCGCTCCTATCCTTCCGTCCCCTACTTCCCCTGGTGACCCTTACAAATCTATCTTCCTTTACCACCTTATCTGCCCCAACTCCACCCTCCCGTTTACTGGCCCCTGCCAGTACCTGCATTACCCCCAGGTTTGCCAAGCCCTGCAACGCTGCAAGTTTCCCCTTTAGATTGGACCTCAGATTCCAAATGGGCAACCAACTCACATCTGACACATACATAGGGCGGCTGCTCCAAGATCCCATACATGTGGCATGATGCACATTGCGTGGCCCCAACAAAACTGTCCATACTAAACAGCAATACACAGCAATAGCAACAGCAATACACAGCAACAGCAATACACACCAGCAGCAATACACACCAGAGAAACAACAATACACACCAAAGAAACAGCAGTGTTGTTCTTAAACCCTTTCTTATTAGTTGCCATGTATTAGTTAGTTTCCTTGTATTATGTAGTTGCCATGAATTAGTTAGTTGCCATGTATTAGTTGCCATGTATTACAACCCAGAAGGACAGTTGGTTATAAAATGATATACAGATCTAATTACTAGAAGAAGGGCTAGTGAATTATAAGTCCCCACATATGAGCGATTCGGTAAATTTGTTTGGATCACTAAATACAGGTCCCATGTGTTATAGTTAAAAATGTAAAGATATTGCCTTGTACTTCTTACCAGAGAGACGTTTTCACCTACAATCTGCCCCGGTGCTTCCTCAGTTAAAGGCTGATTTGAATGTTGTGGAAGGTGACAGGTGGCTCCCCGAATCATTGAATGTTGTGGAAGGTGACAGGTGGCTCCCCGAATCGTTGAATGTTGTGGAAGGTGACAGGTGGCTTCCAAAATGTTGAATGTTGATATCGTTAAATACCGGTCGTTACGGTAAATACCGGTCGTATTTACCGATACCGACCGCTATTTACCGATATCGGTTAAATACCGGTCGTTATCGGTGAATAACGGCCGGTATCGGTAAATAACGACCGGTTATCGGTAAATACGGTCGTTATCGGTAAATAACGGTCGTTATCGGTAAAACCCGTCGTTTTACGATAACGATCGGTATTTTACGATAACGATACCGATCTTTTATAAATAGGGCCCATAATTCTTGTCTGCAAAGTCTCTAGTTCATTATATTTTTTTTCTGCTCACCACCAGGGGGGGTTGTTAACCAGTGAACACAATTGTCCTGATATGTTTCTGTTTGGAAATGTAAACCTGCGTGTTATACAGAACCATGTTAACAATAACCGCTGCGTGTTTGCAAATAGGTCACAGAAAGAAAATAAATGATGTTAAACATAAATATCCATTAAAAGCAAATGATAAATAATAGAATTTGTATATTAACATCGCCTACGCCTGCAAAAAAAAGGTTTGTATTGAATTATTATGGACCATTAGTTATAAAGTCATGGAAAATGGTAAATTGCCATTATAATGGATTTTGGTTTTGCTCAGAAGAAAGCAGTATGGTGGATCCATGGGTCATAATAAGCGCTGAGCCCTGAGTTCAAATCCCTTGGCTACATCGCCAAAAAGTTAATATCTCTCCCAAAATCTGATTACCAGTAAAGCTCAGTTACATTTTATTGGTGAAAGAGCTTATAGCCAATCAGGAAGCCCCAATGTGTTTTGAGTCTGTACGACACTTATAGAGATAAATGACAATGCTAAATAACCTTTCCCTCCTGAAAGGGCTACATTTCTTTCTTCAACATTTTGGAGAGCCACTTGTCCCTTTCCACAAACACTCAACGGTTCGGGAGTCACCTATCAACTTCCACAACATTCACGTTTCGGTCAGCCACCTGTCACCTTCCACAACAATCAACGATTCAGGGAGCCATCTGTTCACCTTCCACAACAATCAACGATTCAGGGAGCCATCTGTCACCTTCCACAACATTCAACGATTCAGGGAGCCACTTGTCACCTTCCACAACATTCAACATTTTGGAGAGCCACTTGTCCCTTTCCACAACATTCAACGATTCGGGAAGCCACCTGTCACCTTCCACAACATTCAACATTTTGGAAGCCACCTGTCACCTTCCACAACATTCAACGATTCGGGGAGCCACCTGTCACCTTCCACAACGTTCAATGATTCGGGGAGCCACCTGTCACCTTCCACAACATTCAACATTTGGAAGCACCTGTCACCTTCCACAACATTCAACGATTCGGGGAGCCACCTGTCACCTTCCACAACATTCAATGATTCGGGGAGCCACCTGTCAACTTCCACAACATTCAACATTTTGGAAGCCACCTGTCACCTTCCACAACATTCAATGATTCAGGGAGCCATCTGTCACCTTCCACAACATTCAACATTTTGGGGAGCCACCTGTCACCTTCCACAACATTCATTGATTCGGGGAGCCATCTGTCACCTTCCACAACATTCAACATTTTGGAAGCCACCTGTCACCTTCCACAACATTCATTGATTCGGGGAGCCATCTGTCACCTTCCACAACATTCAACATTTTGGGGAGCCACCTGTCACCTTCAAACATTCAATGATTCAGGGAGCCACCTGTCACCTTCACAACATTCATTGATTTGGGGAGCCACCTGTCACCTTCCACAAATTCATTGATCGGGACCATCTGTCACCTTCCACAACATTCAAATTGGGAAGCACCTGTCACCTTTACAACACATTCATTGATTCGGGGAGCCATCTGTCACCTTCCACAACATTCAACGATTCAGGGAGCCACTTGTCACCTTCCACAACATTCAACATTTTGGAGAGCCACTTGTCACTTTCCACAACATTCAACGATTTGGGAAGCCACCTGTCACCTTCCACAACATTCAACATTTTGGAGAGCCACTTGTCACTTTCCACAACATTCAACGATTCGGGAAGCCACCTGTCACCTTCCACAACATTCAACATTTTGGAAGCCACCTGTCACCTTCCACAACATTCAACGATTCGGGGAGCCACCTGTCACCTTCCACAACATTCAATGATTCGGGGAGCCACCTGTCACCTTCCACAACATTCAAATTTTGGAAGCCACCGTCACCTTCCACACATTCAATGATTCGGGAGCCATCTGTCACCTTCCACAACATTCAACATTTTGGGGAGCCACCGTCACCTTCCACAACATTCATTGATTCGGGGAGCCATCTGTCACTTCCACAACATCAACATTTTGGGGAGCCACCTGTCACCTTTCACAACATTCAATGATTCAGGGAGCCACCTGTCACCTTCCACAAAATTCATTGATTTGGGGAGCCACCTGTCACCTTCCACAACTTCATTGATTCGGGAGCCATCTGTCACCTTCACAACATTCAACATTGGGAAGCACACTGTCACTTTCACAAACATTCAATGATTCGGGGAGCCATCTGTCACCTTCCACAACATTCAACGATTCAGGAGCACTTGTCACCTTCCACAACATTCAACATTTTGGAGAGCCACTTGTCACTTTCCCAACATTCAACGATCGGGAAGACCCTGTCACCTTCCACAACATTCAACATTTTGGAGAGCCACTTGTCACTTTCCACAACAATTCAACGATTCGGTAAAGCCACCTGTCACCTTCCAAAACATTCAGCATTTTGGAAGCCACCTGTCACCTTCCACAACATTCAACGATTCGGGGAGCCATCTGTCACTCCACAACAATCAACGATTCAGGGAGCCATCTGTCACCTTCCACAACAATCAACGATTCAGGGAGCCACCTGTCACCTTCCACAACATTCAACGATTCAGGGAGCCACTTGTCACCTTCCACAACATTCAACGATTCAGGGAGCCACTTGTCACCTTCCACAACATTCAACGATTCGGTAAAGCCACCTGTCACCTTCCACAACATTCAGCATTTTGGAAGCCACCTGTCACCTTCCACAACATTCAACGATTCGGGGAGCCATCTGTCACCTTCACAACAATCAACGATTCAGGGAGCCATCTGTCACCTTCCACAACAATCAACGATTCAGGGAGCCACCTGTCACCTTCCACAACATTCAACGTTCAGGGAGCCACTTGTCACCTTCCACAACATTCAACGATTAGGGAGCACTGTCACCTTCCACAACACTCAACGATTCGGGAAGCCACCTGTCACCTTCCACACAACAATCAACGATTCAGGGAGCCATCTGTACCTCCACAACATTCAACGATTCGGGAGCCACTTGTCACCTTCCACAACATTCAACATTTTGGAGAGCCACTTGTCACTTTCCACAACATTCAACGATTTGGGAAGCCACCTGTCACCTTCCACAACTTCAACATTTTGGAAGCCACCTGTCACCTTCCACAACATTCAACGATTCGGGAGCCACCTGTCACCTCCACAACATTCAATGATTCGGGGAGCCACCTGTCACCTTCCACAACATTCAACATTTTGGAAGCCACCTGTCACTTCCACAACATTCATGATTCAGGGAGCCATCTGTCACCTTCCACAACATTCAACATTTTGGGGAGCCACCTGTCACCTTCCACAACATTCATTGATCGGGGAGCATCTGTCAACCTTCCACAACATTAACATTTTGGGGAGCCACCTTTCACCTTCACAACATTCATGTCAGGGAGCCACCTGTCACCTTCCACAACATTCATTGATTTGGGGAGCCACCTGTCACCTTCCCCAAACATTCATTGATCGGGGAGCCATCTGTCACCTTCCACAACATTCAACATTTGGGAAGCCACCTGTCACCTTTCACAACATTCAATGATTCGGGGAGCCACCTGTCACCTTTCACAACATTTAACTTTTCAGAGAGCCACCTGCCCCCTTCCTTTGTACCATTGATGGATACACTGATGTAGTGTGCTCCTCTTACTTTGAAGTGGGACATCTTAGAAACATTGGCAGCTACATTGACTGGATGGCCTAATATTAGATCTGTTCTGCCCTAATTGGCCCGTGTGTTTCACAGCATACGGGTGATGTTTTTTAACTATCCACACAACGTTAATATTTTTACCAGATGCTCAGTGGTATTTAGTGGTGCAACTGCAGGGCTGGCGAATGTGGCAGGAATAAGAGGATCTGACATTTTTAAACAACTGATCACGGGTATGTTAGCAAAGGTACAGCGTTTAAAACTGCTGCTGGTCCGGTACCGGCTATAAACAGCTGATCGACCTTTACTACTTATGCGCTATCAGCTGTTTAAAGCAGGTAATTGGTTGGCCCTACATAAACTGCCTGCACTGGGGAGAGATAGGATTTCCCCCTTTTTTAAATTCAATCCCAGAGAAGATACGACTGATTCTTTTTAAGGATGGGCAATGGATGGTTTAATGTAAATAAAAGCCCATCATTCAATAGCAGAGCATCATGCTATATAGACAATAGATTCATGTATATAGTAAACAACTGCACAGTATTAGCCATTTCTACATGTGAATCTCCAGCCCGCAGATGTTTATCAGAAATCTTAGACATGATGTCGTGGAATATGTTAGTCCTGCATTTTCATAATAACCCTTGCATCACGGACTCCATGTGTCTGAAGACTCTTTTCACCTCGTGCCATATGTCATTCTTCCAACCCGCAATGCTCCAGCGAAAAAGAGAAGAAAATGTCAGGAGATTCTGTCTGGCTCGTTTTTTCCCCCTCCAAATGGAAAAAGTTTACCTATTTCCTTCTATACATATCCATTCAAATCAGAGTAGAATGCAGGTCGCTGATTTCAAACACGACAACGCTAATGACTTTCCCTTTTGTGGGAGAACATTAGTCTTATGACCTATATAATTAACGAAACAAACATGATCTTCCTAAACCTGTATTTTATCATCTTGTACTGCGTTATTTTCTTTGTTTCATAGGAAAACACTTTCACCTTCCCCCTGATTAGGAAAGGATTTGCTTTTAGCTCATTAAATTTATATTTTTTGGAAATAATAAGTGGAAGATTTTCTTATTGGGTAACAAACCAGAAAGAAGTGAGATAAAAAGAAATAGCAGTTTAGAATAGTTCACAGCCTGGAGGGGATGGAGGAGGACTATGTCCGCTTTGGGCCAGTAAGAGAAGTTAAAATGATGATCCACTATCTTCTTTTTCTGTGATAAGAAAAAGTAAGTGTTGGGTACCCTGTACCTCATTGTGATCTGTTGTAGGTAAGGTGGTTGATTCCTTATGGATGACTGAATTATTGAGGGAGTCATCGACCCCGCCCGGGACTAATTTAAAACCAAAACCATCCAGCAAATATAGTCTAGGTTCCACTTAAATAACGAGAGAGACAACCAAGTGTTGGGTGTAAATAACGGCCACAGCATTTTATTGATAATGACGTATGATTTTACGAACTGATCCTTGCAAATTACCATAACCGTGGTTGCCATAGCAACCCCACAACCATATATAAACATTCTCCAACAACCTGTCAGTATGCCTGCATGTAGACCATACCATATCTATTTGCAAGGATCTGACCTCATCTAGGAGCCTATACAACTATCAACGCCTCCGACCCCCACCCAGCAAGCGCAGTGCTCTCTCCATCCCGTCTTGCAATCTGCATAGAAATATGTCCAAACCCAGTTCATTAGGATGAACCCATCAGATCGTAACAGAGCTCTGTTCTGGCCTTCGAGCTCATGATGTCTTATGGACACTCCTCCAAAGGAGAAATCTGGGTATTAAGTATGCTCCTAGACGTCTTTATTGCTACAGGATCTCTCACACCCCTCTAATGTTGCCTAGGAATGACCTCGGACCAGACTATTATTGAAGAATAAAAAACTCGCTCATGCGAAGTAAGTCTGACCTAAATTTGCTATAAGGTCAGATAACCTGTTGGTACAGAGGTCATTCCTGCCGCATGTATAACCAAACCCACGGCCCTCTGGCACTTTCTACCAATGTCCACAATTTCGGGAAGCAGCCTGATCCAATTCAGTCCCCTGATGCCTCTCCACTGGATGTTTGCCAAGTTGTTTCCCCCCGGCCGAACTTCTGTCCATCTTTCCGCCAGAAAGAGGGAAGAGAGAAGGGGGAAAACGAAGGGGGGGTTTAAACTTAGGCAGCTCGTTGCCCCCCAAGTTGCAGTTATTAGGAGCATATGATCATTTTTCCATGTCTCTGTAAATTATCTACAGTAGGTGAGTCTTAAGCTGGGTACACACAGCAAAGACCAGACCCAGGTACACACACCTACTGACCTACCCTTCCATTCCTGTGGCAGCCATACTTAAAGGAAACTAAAGTAAAAAAACTAATTTAGATTTATCCTCAATAAAATATAGTTTTATGGTTCTAAACACAAAAAAGACATACCCCCTTAACTAGACCCAGGTACTCACACCCCTGATTTACTTATCTATTACTGTGGTAGCCATACTTAAAGGGTTACTAAAGTAAAAACAAATTTTGACCAATCATCAAAAAAGTTTGTTTTTTTAACCCCCAACGTGTCACAAGTACACACACCTACTGACCTACCCCTCCATTACTGTTGCAGCCATATCTAAAGGGTAACTAAAGTCAAAAAACCTAAATTTTGACCAATCATCAAAAAAAGTTTGTTTTTTTAACCCCCACGGGGCGGGCACGGTACATACACCTACTGACATACCCATCCATTACTGTTGCAGCCATACTTAAAGGGTAACAAAGATAAAAAAATAATTTTGACCAATCATCAAAAAAGTTTGTTTTTCTAACCCCCAACTGAGACAGGTAGACACACCTATTGACCTACTCTTTATTCGTGGCAATAATCAAAAAAGTTTGTTTTTTTAACTTCTAACCTGACACAGGTACATACACCAACTGAGGTACCCATTCATTCAGTGGCAATCATATTTAAAGGTTAAGTATAGTAAAAAAAAAAATAAAACACATTTTTACCAATCATCAAAAAAGTATTTTATCCCCCAACCTGACACGAGTACACACACCAACTGACCTGCCTTTAATTCATGTGACAGCCATTAAAGGGTAAGTAAAAACAACAATGTCCTCATCATTGGTATATATTGCGTTTAAAATCTGCAGCACAGACACACACATTTCCTTCCTAAATGCGGTCTTTCAAGGCAAATTCAAAGTTTATACTTAAACTTCCCCTTTCTAGTTTAGAGATTGAAATAAGGCAAAGTAATTGTTTTGAGTGTGCATTTCCTTTAGGAATACCTGGGCTTAGGGGGCTTAGAGTAAAAGGGGGGTAGGGGGAGAGCGAGCTGGTGAGTTAAAATAACTTGACGCTGGTATTGCCCAATTCGTTCTTACCTGTGACCTTACATCCTACCTTAATTTCCTTTACTCCCCAGCATTTTCCCCATGATAGAATAAGAGACCACACATTTTCTATATTTGGATGTAACCGGCTACAGCTTTATTTACTTATCAACTTAGCCAAAAATATGTTAATAAGATAATATATAACCTGAAATAACTTTATAATTAACTTTTGATCAACTCAAATCCAACCTGTTGATCAATAACTGTCGTCCTTGCCAGTTTTCCCTCCACATAACCCGCTGGCTGCCTTACCTTGCCCATGCGGTCCGATTTAATAATAATTTCAGAACTGGCCCACCTTGAATTAACCAGCCCGACTCTTGCCTTTATCAACCGATTCCCCTTTTTATTGCAATATTCCCTGTTGCTAACCCCAGATTGGCCAGGCATGTTTTAGTATAGAAGAAAATTGATATTGTGATAATGGGGAGCTGTTACTGTGCACTAAAATGAGCCCTATTATCTTTGCCCTGAATAAGAATTGTTCATAAAGAAAATCGGCATGTTGGTTTAACCTTAATCCTCCATGGAGCACCTTAAGCGTTCGTCATTTGCGTTCTTGGGCCTTAACTAGAATGTGTAATCCCTCTGCCAAGTGCTGGATATCACTTAACTGAATGGCCCCCATATTCCTGGGTATTACACTAACAAATTCGGATATCATAAAGCACCAGAGAAGACCCAAGAAAAAGCTACTTAAATAAGCATCATTCGCTACCTGTAATTAGGCTTTCCAGTATTTCGATTGTTATAGGCTGCCTCTTGTCTGGTTGTTTTTTACCCTTTTTGAAGCCTTTTACGTTTGCTGAACCAAGAAGTCTTTAGTGGAAACACGTCTACTAATAATGACAAAGCTGCAAGCGTGCCGGCAATGTAGCTGACACTTTCTTTTGAAAAATATGCAAACATGTATTGTATTAGTAGGCGTCGTCTCCCCATCTCTGCTAGGCTAGCCCCTTTTTGTTCTTCAATGTTCAACCTTTCTTCCCACAACCTGTGAATAAGCTGACCACGTGGTAGGGGCCCAGAAGTTCCACCTAGTACATTATTCCCCCATGCCAGTTGCCATATCCACTCGGGGCACGGTTCCCCTTGTTTTTCCGAGGCTGGGCAAGTAGAAAAAACTTGGAAAACTGTAGGCGAGACACTGCTCACTTACCGTATTCCGATATCGAGCACATGTCTTGCTCGCCAAGTGATGTTACGCTTTAGGCAGTGTAATGTCATGTTATAACGGTGGGGATGATGATGATGTCAGATTGCCGATAGCACGCACAACCTCCATATTCTCTGTACAGAAAACCACTGCTTTATTTGAGGGGCCCCCAAATACCACTGCTAAAAAGGGAATAATTCTAGGAAAGTCAGATTAGTTATGAAAGAGGAAGATTTCACCACTTTTATGTTCTTATTCAGCCAAATAATGATGGGGTGTTTGTAATACCAGTTGTCACCAGAGACAAAAAATTCTCCCCATGTGCATCACTCGTCAAGAAAAAGCTAGCTCTCCTATAGGGGCTGAATCTGGCGCAACGTTGCCCTTTTGACCGATAGGGTGTCCCTAAGAAAGCTTTGCAATGATAAATATCTTTGTCTTTTGGCAATCGAAAACTTGGGCCTCTGAGTCAATTTCTATACCAAGGAACTGTAAACATGTAGTAGTCCCCGCTGTTTTTTTCGTGTGCCAAGGGGACCCCGAACTGTTCGGAGACTCTAAATAGTTTGCAGTAACACTACACATAGAGGGTTATTCAATAAAGTTCTTATCGTTTAAAATGGTGCTAATTTTTTCCCCAACCAATAGATGTTAGTTTTCAAATGTTAAATAAGATCTGATTGGTTGGTATAATTAGCACCATTTTAAATGATAAGAACTTTTATTGAATATCTCTCTATTGGATTGGTGTTTTGGGGGCCAATAAATAAAAAATCGTCCAGATAATGGATCATTGATGTAACTCCCGACTCCTGGAGAGAATCCTTATGAATTGGTAATAACCTAAACGCCGACTCTATATCAGTCTTAGCTAGTAATGACCTCGACCAGCCTGGGTGATCAACTGTATTGCTTCATCAAATGATGCATATTTGACTGCTGTTAAAGTTCCATCTATCTCATCATTAACTGATCGCCCCTCTGGATACGACAAATGTGAATCAGGCGGAACCTGCTGGATCCTTCTTTGGGATAAGACCTAACGGGGATACAATGAGGTGTGGTACCGGTGGATTCTGAAAAGGACCAGCCATTCGTTCCAGTTGGATTTCTTTCTACACTTTTTCCTAAATGAGGTGCTTCTCGATGGATCTTAAAGTTTTACAACAAAATTGTTGGTCAAAAAAAGTTTTTTCTGAGGGTTTTAAGATCCCTTCACCTTATAGGGATCTTAAAACCCCAGCAAAACTTTTTTTTAGAAAATCAGCTGCCTCCCTATTTGGGTATGTTATCTTGCCCTGGGTAAAGCACCCGTAGCCTTACCGGAGTCTCCCCCTTTTCCAAATTCTCCACTTCTCTGCGACTGCGTTCTGTCTCTCTGAAACATTTAGCAATGGGTGTGATCCTGAACACAAGGTGCACTCGTGTCTGAACTTGCACGTCACTCCCCATATGCATTGACTGTTATTTTAAACCAGCAAACCCTCAGCTTGTGCGCACCAAACCCGCTAGCTGGGCTACCAATCGACCCTGACACTCCTCCCGATGCGCTTCCGAGAAAGGACTGGTCGCTGTTAGTGCTGAAGCCTTGAAAGGACTTGTTGTTCATAAGCCTCACCACAGGCTAATATCTCTATGATCCCACCTCACTTCTGATTGAGCTGCCATACGCTGTCTAAATGCTTCTTCATAACGAAGCCAGGCTTCCCCCGTAAACTCTATGGGCTTCCCATATCCCATCTAAATAACAAAAATAAAGCCGAACATTTCTCCCCGATCACACTGGCTAAGATGGCAAAGGCTTGTAGCCAGTTACCAAAGGTTTTGGGAATCAAGCGACATTAAGATTTCATTCTGGTTTCCCAGGTCATGTTGCCCTCCCTTAGCTGCGCTTTTCCTAGGCTTTTCTGTACACGTGAAAGCTCACGAGACCCTAAGGAAGCCTGAGGTTCCAGGCAAAGTGTATGTCAGTGTTGTTTGCACACAGAAATGAATAGCGCGTTTGGCCTAGTGAACTTTGTAACTTTTTGGAAGTCTGGACAATTGACCCCTGTAGGTGAGCATGTGAGGCCAGGAGGTTGTAGGGAGGGTTGTGTCAGTTAGAGCTTGTGAACTTATTGCTGGTGAATGTAGGTAACACAATATGAAGTTGATATCATTTGTTAGACTTTATATGACCCCTTGAAGCCTGTGTGCTGTTGTGGGGAACTTTGGAGACATCGCCTGGTAGCGTGGTTCGATTTTGGGGCAAACAAGGAAAGGGAATCAGAAAGACAGAAAGCGAGAAGAGAAGAATATCTCACTACCATGAGATTAAACGAGCATCTCCTGTAGGTGTTTTCAGGTTTAAATGGTATCCATAGGAACCAAACATACAGAAGATGATTAAAGAGATAATTATAGTCACAAAAATAATCATCTTCCTGCTTAGTCCTAAATATCAAGAGCTGATTAATTAGATTCTCTCGATTTACAATCTCTGGATAGTGTCGGACCTCCTCTAAGACAATCAAAACGGAGTAAACATTTTCCGACAACTCTGCCACACATGCTGCACCCAATGTGCTGTTTATGTTGCGAAAACATTTAAAGTTCCCCCCAGTGACTGTCTACTAAGATGAAATTCTCTGGGGGGTCTTGTCACAGTCACGTGTGAAAATGAAAGCCTAGTGCCTGATGAACAAGGGACTGACTGGGTGCGATGCTGAAATAATCACATTTTCTAGCGTAACAATCAGTGATTCAACCCCATGTAGCTAACAGAGTGAATCCTTTTAAAGGAGATATAAAACCATTTTTTAAATTCCGCAATCTGAAATTATCCTGCCCAAAAAAACAATAATCCTTGTCCCAGGGCCATTTCTAGGTATAGGCCCCCGAGCAAAGAACTAAGGCACCCAGTGTTCTCCCTACCATCTCCCTGTCAGCTTTTACTTGCTGTGTTAGATATGCTCCTTGTTCTCTGCTGTAATTTGTAACATGTAGTGAGTAGAGACCTAAACTCAGCTCAGCTCTAGAGATTGCCGAAACCCAATAGTTTTGTTCGGGAAAATCCCGAAGATCCGAAAATCAGAAACTGGAACGAATTTCGATAATTTTCAAATGTACAGAGCTATTTTCGATATTTGAAAACAGCCTCGAACATTTGAAAATTCTCGAAAATATGATCGGAGACCATTTTTTAATTTCCAATCGTATTTTCGAGGATTTTAAAAAGTTTGATGCTATTTTCGAAAAATAATCAAAAATAGCTCTGTACATTCGAATTATCCAAATGCTTTCGAAATCACAAAATCCGGCCGATTCATGTGGATTCAGACGGATCATTGGATTTCGGAACCGAGGATCTGGGTTCGTGAAGGACCCGATCCCATCTGGGATGGAAACAATGTTACAATTATTGAAGGTGAAGGAAGGAAGGAGGGGGGGAGGATGAGCTCAGCTAATAGTACTGAGGAGAACAGTTCAAAATGCCAGGTAAAATGCCAGGTAAAAGCTGCTGCAGACTTTATAACAGTGGCCCCTGTGACTGCAGCATGAGATCCCTATCACTGCCTCTGTCTTCCTTCCATCCAACTCTCCAATTAGAACTTAGAGTGGGTGAGGGTGGAAACAATCGTTGAGGAGACATGGAAGAGGTAAATACTGTATATCATGTCAATGTTGGTACATACTGTATATCATGTCAATGCTGGCAGCTGGAAGGGTTAAAGGTAATATTCTGCTAGCCCTGATAGTGTTAAGCTAGGTACAAACCTAGCGTTTTCCTCCTGACCGAACGTTCGATACTTTCGACCAGTCAGCCAGGAGGAGGACTGTCAGTCGGGCAAAAGCAGCCGCGTCCGACAGTTACCGCGACGATCATGCGGTCCATAGAATAAAGAAACCAAACCTGAATAGAGGTGGGGGGGAGGTTTTCAAAACCAAGTGTCTGCCATGTACAATGCTGTTTTGACACCTTATCCTGGGCAGTTTCCGATAACACCACAATGAAATCACACCTTGCTTCCCTTACTTCTGGCTGTATATGCTAATTTGGAATTTCCAGGGTACTTATATTGCCTACAGATTCTTGTACAAAAATGGGGGAAAAAAAGATCCCCCTCTTAAAAAAATACCCACACCTTATAGCAAATCCGGAGAACACAATTAATTAAAACTATAATTTAGGTATACATTAAAATATTACACAAAAAACACATAAATTTTAAAAATACAATGGGTGGAGCACTGGAAACTATGTACACCACACACAGAAGAACCGAACGAGGGGAGGCAGCAGCAGAGGTAAAATAGCCAGACTTATCCATAGATTGATAGAGCAAAAGTTTTTTATAACTTCTTACAGTTTTTGAAATACATCTGCCTATTTTACCATTTCATGGAGTTGGAATCATTACAAAAGATTTAATTGAAAGTTTTAACAAATTATTTCATCAGCAAGTCTCGGATATGTGAGGTTTAGGGTGCATGATTACCATATAGTCCATGATCTTGTAATTACATCAAGCCACTTCCAGTGACATCATAGCATGGGAGCTTTAGTTAACTCTATGGTGGTTGAATCCTTCCACTTAGTGCACAACAGGACTCTGACCTGGCTATTTGGTGGTATTAAAAAGTTATGCTAAAGTGTAACTATTACATTTTTGTTTGTGTGGTGATCCGTGGTGCTGTGTAGTGTTGAATAAATTGCAAAAATTGTAAATTCTAACATTGAAACGTGTGGTGGATCACGTGTAAGGGAAGTTTCTTCTTCTTCATCTGTCACTCCTGGGGAATTGATTGAAGAACAGGAGGTAGGCATAGTTCCTTAACCTCCAGTCTTCAATACATTAAAGAAAAGTTCAATATTTGAGTGCAACTCCATTGTCTTCTTAAAGACGGGAAAATGAGATTCTGGAATTTTGCGCCTACGGTAATTGAGCTAAACGGTGTGGGGAAGCTTTATTTTCTTTGGTATCTAGTCTTCTGAAGGTTTAATGGTTGTTTTATTACTCATCCCCCAGTTTACAGAATGCCTTTGTAAAATCTAAACAAATGACAATCATTGCACATTCATTTTTAGTCACGCAGAGACCCAGAAGCTTAGAAGAATCTACGCTGAACAAAAACTAATATTGTATTTCCCTGTTACATTCTTGTTATATTTTTCCCCACTCTTATTCCTTCGGGTTTTCTTGTTAACTACAGCTTTTGATTTATTTCCCGTACATTGTTTTCTAAGGGTATAAACTAATAAGAATGTTTGTCCGACAGCAATGTGTAAGCTATTCATTCTCGGTATTTTTCCTTATTTATGATTTTCCTGTCCTGTCGTTAATGTAAAATATGAAATACTGAAATGTTATTGATTTTGAAGTCTTGGGACTTCTTGACACAGTTTGTATCTAAGTTTATAAGGCAATTTACAGTAGTGACTAGACAACATGTTTTCATTCTGCGGTAGAAGAAAACACAGTGAAACTTAATACAAACAAGGCAACCAACAACCCAACACAACATTAGACAGATGTATATGAAGATGAGATAGTATACATCCACACATTACAGAGTGAAACTAGGGAACAATTTAGTATACATACAAAACAGGAGCCTAGTTGCTTGCATGTATATTCCCTTTATAATGCTGCTTAAAATCCTGCCTTCTCTCTGGATAAATAAAAGCAATTAGTTTAAAAATTGACCAAATTTTTATTATTATTGACCTAATTACTTTTATTTATCCGAGAAAGGGCAGGCTTTTAAAGCAGCATTATGAAGGGATAAAACATGTACTTTTAGCAATTTGGAAGTAGATATGCAATAGGCGTATTTGTATGTATATAAAATTAGATAAAACCCTACTCTGCATAAAGCCTAATAAAAATAAATTAAGGATATGTAACTTTATTAAAAAAATGTAATGGGCCATAAATAAATTCTTTGGAGCGTTGTTCACTAAAAAGGTCATTATCAGAGGACTTGTGGACATTAGAGAAGGCCGTAAAGGATATCGGAAAAAGCCCCAAAGATCCAAAAATCGAAAAAAACGTACGTTTGAGGGTTCGGGACCGCATTTTCGAGGGTTTAATGTACGAGGTTATTCTTGGTAACCCTCGAAAATAATCTCGAACATTCGTCAACCCTCAAAAATACGATCGGAAAACCAGAGGGTTATCAAATGGATTTTTAATGCAACAGATTTTGAAACGGGGTAGTTCCGAAACTAAACCAGGTTGGTTCAAAACCATTTTTCATGACTGCTAAACAGGGATCAGGGTGGATGAGTGGACCACCCACAATAATAACAAATAACAGAACGTTCTAGTACAAGAGATTTATTTTAAAAAAATCTTTATTGGCTTGCAAATAACAGGAAATGAATTGCAATTTATTTACACCGCCAATAAAAGCTTTTCCCTCCTAAGGGCTAGACCCTACTATCGCGTTTCAGTCCGATTTGATTTCGATCGCATGGTGGTTCAGTGGTTAGCATTGATGCTTTGCAGCTCTGAGGCCCTGAGGCTGATCGATTCCACCCTTGGGACATCATGCAAGGAGTTTGTTATGTTTTCCCTGTGTTGGGGGTTTCCTCTGGGCACTCCAGTTTCCCCACAATCATAAGACATACTGATAGTTGTTGTGTACATAAAGTGATTAGATGAAGCTCTTTCGGGGAAGGGCCGGATGTGAATTGAGTAAATAATTGTAAAGAGCTGCCGAATATGTAGCGCTATATAAGAAATAAAATACACATACATGTGGAAGCACAGTGCATGTAGAACCTATGGGACTGGCCCCAATACATGCGATGTGCTTCCGTTCGCTATTGTAGCAACACGATCACCAGTTTTGGTGTGTATCAATGTTTCCAATCGGGCTTAATATCGAAAGCACACACATTGCGATTGCATGTTTCTCCTGTGCACTCAAGGGGGGCCACAGCCTAAACCCTTGAGTGCACAGAACCTTTAAGTAGAGTTCAACCTTTTGTAACTCAGCCATGTATTCCATTCTTATGGCCAATGAACACATGGGGTGACTGTAGGCTGATATTTCTGTTGACAAAGCCACTGACAATAACCAATGTCAGTCTACCGGTTGAGAACTTAAAGGATAAGTTATGGTCAAGTTATGGTCACTTGGAAGCTGCAGCTTTACCTTGCTGCGAGTATCTGCATATTCGTAGGGGTGGAGAAAACCATTAATCTAGGGATAAACAAAATGTCAGCAACTTTAAATCTTCAAAGCTAGCCTCTGGGGGGGCATAGGGGAAAAAATATATACCAATAGTATTTTTAAAGCTGGCAACTTCAAGTGTCCATAACTTGATTTTACGGAGCACTTATCCTTTAACACAAGATTCTTGCCCACGTGTAGAACGCACGCTTTACCAACATTCGTTCCCACAAAATTGGCCAGAAACATTGGGCCTGAGCTAGTTTTAACTGAAAATAAATTCGCATTACGTAAAACAGAAAAGTTCTCTGCCAGTATATACGGAACCTCTATATCCGTCTTTCACATTGGGCCTATTCTAATTCAATGTCCGACTT
This sequence comes from Hymenochirus boettgeri, assembly GCA_019447015.1. Classification (NCBI taxonomy): domain Eukaryota; kingdom Metazoa; phylum Chordata; class Amphibia; order Anura; family Pipidae; genus Hymenochirus; species Hymenochirus boettgeri. The sequence continues at coordinate 18,338 of JAACNH010002420.1, forward strand.
AATTCATAATCATTTCTTCAGCCCTGCCTGAGCAGTCCATCTTGGGCCATTATTTACAGCTATTGATCTGTGCCAGCTGTTTTTGACCACTAATACTCTACAAAGTGACAGTAGGGCCAAAGTACATTATATGGGCCATTCCAGTAATTAAATGTTGTTAGCGACCCTTCATCTGTGAAGAAAAAGTATAAAAGAGCCATCGGTATTCTTCTGTTTTTAATCTTTTCCTGTAGAATGCCGCCTTGTTTTCTTTAAATCGCAGACCATTTTCGGCCTTTATGTATTAAACGTGTATGATTTTACCTTTGAGCCTATGTTTAAATGCTGCTCTGTTCTTTAATGCTGTACAATAACCTAAGGATTTTCTCATGGACAATTAACTATTTCCATTACAGGAATCGAAAGAGAAAAGCTTATCTCGCTGTCTGTGTTAGGGCTTAACGTTTTGCTGTATTGGAAATGTATTTGCTAAAATAGATTTGCTATGTGATAACATCCCAATAACAGTCCCAACCGGCCTTTGTCTTGCGGGTGGGGTTTGGGAGCGGGGTCGGTCAGATTGGGCACGGCAGGAGTGATCATGGCTAGTCTGGGCCCTCTGGGAATGTTGCGTTTAGTGGCAGCTCGAAGTGATTTCTACAATTTTCTATCAGAAGAAACAATTAATAGTTGCGTTGTTTAAAGAGACATTTTCATCTGACAAAATAATTTGCCAGAAACCCTAAAACATTAGTAACTAGCAACCCCCCCCCCCCCCCCCAATTCTTAAAGAATCGCAAAACTGTCTGTTAGTATATAAGATGTACTCGGGGGATAGGTCCCGCAGCATTGATGCAGGGAAGCAAGCAATAGAGAGTGGTCTTCTGCATCAGCTGATCCAAGGACACTACCTCTGATCTATATATATCAATATATATGGTTTTAATGGACATATTTACTCTGGAACCGTTTTTACCTTGGAACCGTCGAACATTCAATATTTATCGAAGTTCGAAAATATCTAAAATCCGGGTCCGGGATAGTTCGAGAAGTCAAATTTGTTCGAATTCGAATAGTTCGGCTCAAACTTGGTTCGAGTCGAGTTCTAGTCCATCTCTATCGCAGATAACAATTGTTAAACAAATGGGTGTACTGGAACGCTGCAAAATAAATCACATAGGCACATTTCCCAACAGCACCCACATCAATATTGTAGGGGCGAGACAAAGATTATCAAGGTTTTTTGCATTCTGATTCAGTGTGTCCTGATTTGGTTTTTGGCTGTAGGGCAAGTAAAACCTGCCAAACATCAAGTAATTATAGTGATGAATCCCCAGTTTTGATGAAACCGTTTTTTTCCTATTGAATAACGTAAAATTCTATTGAAAATTGGGGAAAGAAAAGGCTACGGAATACCTAAATCGGAATTTTTAAAAAGCAAATCTCAATCGGAACCTTTAAAAGGTTCGGCAGAACTTGCAGTTTCATTCATTACTACAAGCAATAGCAAGCATACTGAATAGTACCGTATATACTCGAGTATAAGTCGAGGTTTTTAGGCTATAAATAGCTTAAAATTTACTCGACTTATACTACGGGTCAATTACCTGACTGTCCTGTTTTTCGGCTGCCGAACGCTTCCGCATCACTCTTCTGTCTGCTGGATGTCCTATTCGCGCCGGTCACACTTCACGGTGCAGAGTAGTGACGTCAGGCGCCAGGAGACAGTGTGGTGCGGAGCGATGCAGCCGGATTGTGTCTGTCCTCTCTCCTCCGGATTTGAAGTCCCTCCGGATTGAAAGGTCCTCTGTCCACAAGTCTTCTCTCCACAAAGCAAGTCTCTCTATGTATCAGGGTATGCAATGCTTGCCACTGCAGATGTTTGGAAACTGCAACTCCCAGCAAGCAATGCGGGGAGTTGTAGTTTCCAAACTTCTGTGTGGCATGATAATTGGAGGGTACTGTGTTGGGATGGTATCTTTACTATGTGAATTTAAAGGGCAAACTAAACTTTAAAACAATACAGAATCAAGATGTTATCTATGTAAATATTGCCTTCTGATCTGTATTGTTTTTTGCTTTAGATGCCCTTTAAATGGACTGCAGAATTCCCATACAGTAGTCCCATACAGTATAGCCAAATCCAGTATGGTTATTACTGTATGGGACTAATGTATGGGAATTTTGCTGTCTATTTAAAGGGCAACTAAAGCCTCAATACATATAAGAATCAGAAGCAGTTGTCATAATTCTCCCTCGACTTATACACGAGTCAATCATATTTTACTAATTTTTAGGTAAAAATAGGTTACCTCGACTTACTCGGATTATATTAATTGGAGTATATACGGTATTTAAACAGGTGATATAGAGGTAGGATTCCTCATTAAATGGGAGGGGGAGACCTCCCAACGCCCATACTGTAACCTTAATGATGCCTCTACCCATCACAAGACACAATAATATTATGCAAATTGCCCGAGACAAGTGATTCAAAAAATTAGTTTCTTGGTTTCCAGTCATACTTATTCATCTAACGTTCCCTATTTATTCCGCACTGATGTGTGAATCGCAGGATCTTCCTGCACTGGAAATGATAATTGCTACTGTTTTGTATTCCATATATTAGTGGTATTGTCTAGTTTTCTTCCTTCAAGGTGTTGGGTTGATCTATATATTTTCAGCATTTTCCTTTCTTTCCTCCTAGGTTATAAATAATAAGTATGTTTATCCTCAGAAATGTGAATGTTGACCATTCTCGCCTACTGACTTTACTTTCAAGTTTGTTGGGCTATCCCCATGCATTTATTTTTAATGGTTTCAGATTAGCATTTTGAAAGTTAAGACTCTGGTGACCCAATCCCTATTAAATTGCTTCTTCAGGCGTGTTGTAGAATAGTGACCTTTAAAATAAACACACCAAGACATTGGATGATTCCCTAGATGTAGTTTTGGGCAATGGGATTTCATTTATACTGTCTGCAGCATGTTCAGTATTATAAAAACCTGCAGCAAGAGTCACCCTGAACCTGGAGGGAAATCCTCATGTTCTAAAGACTGGGGCTAAATGTATTGATCATGACTAGAGATGAATGAAAATGATGGTCCTGTGGAGCTTATTAAAATTCTGAAAATCAGATTCGAACCCAATTGAAGCAAATATCCCATTTCCAAGTGCAATTTTCATATTCATTTAGAATTTTCGGATTTCTACATTTCTATGAATTTCTGAATTTTGATATTTCGATTTTTGAATTTGTCGATAGGTTCTGATTTCGAAACCAGATTGTGTTAAGACCGGAAGTTATCTGTATCATGGCACTGAATTTTATAATTTAAAGGGCATGTCCACCCATAAAACAAGAAACTGGCGACTTGGCAGATTTCTGTGCAACCTCAACTGCTATTGTTACCAGTTTATTACTTTTGTAACAGAATATATAATGATATTTTCTCTTCGTTCTGGAAAGGTGTCTGCCGGCTTCCGTGCAGTGGTGGTATATTTTTTTTCTGGGAAATTATCGTCTTTCTCAACCGACCATAATGCTGACCAAAGATGTTGGTTGTTATTAAGGCGGTCGGTCAGTTTTGGCCCCTAGACACTGCTGATATTAAGTAAGAGACTTATTTTGCATTGTATTTTTGAGGATTAGCGAACGTAAAGGCAATTTTCAAGGATTGTCCAACTGGCCTTGAAACGTTCGATAATCATTGAAAATTCGCCTCCTAATAACAAAATCCAAACGATCTGCCCAGTTTTGGACAGAATATTCAGATTTTGGACCGAGTCGGATCCCGGATCCATCTCTAGTTACTAACAACTTTAAAAGAAGATTGCAATATCACTACAAACACAGAAAGATGATTAACAACAAACATTCAAAGACCTTGTGTACATCATGTATCTGTGCTAGGCATATAGTAAAACATGTTTATGATTATAAAAAGCATGATGTTAATTATGGATCGTTTGTGTAACAGATAAGATAGTGGTTGGATGGTGCGAGCCATATGTAAGGCCTATTGTGTGAATATTGAACATCATTAAACTAGTATGCTCCAGTGAGCTATCAACAGCAGTTTTCCTTTTTAAAACTAACGTGCACTTGGAATTTCTCCTGCCCGTTCTTATTTTATGTCTCTCATTAACCATTCAGTATGTACATAATACAGGACTTTTCATTTATTTATTTTTAGTCTATTGATGTTTGATCTAACTGGCTACACTTTACTGAAGGTGGCCATACACCGGGCCGGCGGGCCACTACACCGGGCGAACTCGCCCAAATCCAGTTGGATTCGTATTGCCAATAGCAGCAAGGTATGGGGAGCTAAAAAACATATACAATGATGCTGTGAACTATCACTTTGTCATCGTGGTCAGTTGTTCCACTTCAACAATCCCCATATGTATGGGAGATCTATCAGGGTGGTGTATTCAGTTACCACTGGAGGTTGACATGTCCAGTGGAGAATGTTAGAACACATACGATACAACCACATATGTATGGCCTCCTTATGTCAATTATTTACAAAGTCATCCTGATATACTGGTTGAATTATATAGTTAACCTTATGAGATGATTAAAGAAACCACCTTTGACATTATAGAAATAGTTTAATAATGAGCATTTAATGCAAGAAATGTTGCCTACATTTTATTTGTAAAGGACATAGATTGTAGAAATTCTTATCAAAATAACTGACAAATCCAAACGTCATTTTAAAAGAAAGAAGTAACGCTGTCATGTTCTGACATTTAAAGCTGCCTTTGTATAAGCCAAGCTGCACGCATCTCATTATCCCAGCACTCTGATTACAGAATCCCATGACCACAAGCAGCCAGCCTGCCTTGATGCTGTGATTAGTTAATAATCAATCTTTAATCCAATCAGGGGAACTCGCTGCTGCACTGATAAAGGTCTCGGCAGGGAACTGATGAGGCCGCAACCTTTAAATCTCCAAGACTACAGAATGTTAGGGGCAGCCTGGAGAGGAGCAGGTGGTTGTTTTTTTTTTTTTTACAAGGAAAAGCAATTAAGAATGTTTTTAATAGATTCTGATAACACGAGACCTTTAGGATACATATCGTTTCAAAAAGATCTCCAATAATGACGACATACGGGACATGTTCTCATGACTAGTGATTATTTGACATGGGCATCAATTACAGGAATATGCTTGTAAGGTTTCATTATATATGTAATCTGTGATTCAAACAACTGACTTGAAGTAGCTAGAGTTTCGCAGTAATGACTTCAATGAAGACATCGATGACTAGGAAGTCTTAAGAATACATAGTCAGTTGATTAATGAATACAACAGATAGTTCAAGTGAATACTCCCAAGAGAGAAGAAAACCCTTGTCCCTCCCTAACAGGTTACACCGGATCCTTACCCAGTGAATACTATCCGAGAAGGAAGAAAAAACCCTTGTCCTCCCTAACACGTTACTCTGGATCCCTACTCCAGTGAATACTATCGGAGAAGGAAGAAAAACCCTTGTTTCCTCCCTAACACGTTACAACTGGATCCTTACTCCAGTAAATACTAACGAGAAGGAAGAAAAAACCCTTGTCCCTCCCTAACAGGTTTACACCGGATCCTTACTCCAGTAAATAACTATTGAGAGGGAAGAAAAAACCCTTGTCCCTCCCTAACACGTTTCTCTGGATCCCTACTCCAGTGATAATATCGAGGAGGGAGAGGAAGAAAAACCTTGTCCCTCCCTAACAGGTTACTCTGGATTCCTACTCCAGTAAATACTATCGAGTGGGAAGAAAAACTTTCCCCTCTAACAGGTTATTCTGGATCCCTACTTTAGTGAATACTATCTGATTGCCAGCCAATCACAGATGTGGCTGCCCACCCGCCCCTGGTTGCATGTTTTGGCAAGCAGGGAGCTGGATCGAGGGGAACAAAGCTCTAAGTACCTTTCTGATTACAAACAAAACAAAACATGGTGGTTTGGGGGTGGCAATTGGGTCCCCTACAACTACAGAAAAATTTTTAAAATGAAAGGCAATGTCAACCCCCAAAACAACTTTGGGGTTAAGTAGGTACCACTACCACCCCCAACCACCACAATATTTCAGTAATAAAAATCCCCACGGTTTCTACTTACAGTGCCTTCTTTCCTGTGGCGATACGTTTTTTTCGGTCTGTGATTAACTGAGAGGCACGTCACAGGAAAACGCAGCGGAGAGAGAGAGAAGGCTCTGTAAGTATGGATCAAGGGACTTTTTTAAAGAATATCGCGGGCGGTTGGGGGGGGCAGGGGTTACTTACCTTACATCCAAAGACTTACACGGCTAGGTGCAAACTTAGAGTGAGGATGGATTCCAGATGGTGGGATAGGGGTGGTGTTATGCGCATGCCAGTAGTGTGTGGGTTTATATAGTTTTGGGGTGGAGAAAATGAACACTTTAAAGGGTATCTCCACTCTATTTCAAGGTTAGAATCAGTTCTATTGAAGAACGGGAGGTAACGGAGCGTGCCTGCTTACCTTCGTTCTTCAATAGAACATCAGGAGACTGGTGAGAGTTGAGAAGTAAACTTACCCACTCGCTCGCTCCCGGCCCCTGCGCTGAGTCGTGGACAAGGTCCCGACGGACTTGTCGTCATGCGCATTGATCGCGCATGCAGCAAGAGACAAGGTCGTACGGGACCTGTCAGGACTATAGAATGGATTCTAAACTTGAAAAGTATGAGTGGAGATCCCTTTAAGGGGTAGCAGCAGTGAAGGCTAGAAAAGTAAAGCAGCAGCATGGTTGTCTGTGTATGAAATAGAGGTTATGGATTCAAGAGAGAAAAGTTTCATTGATTCGGGGAGCCATCTGTCACCTTCCACAACATTCAACATTTGGGAAGCCACCTGTCACCTTTCACAACATTCATTGATTCGGGGAGCCATCTGTCACCTTCCACAACATTCAACGATTCAGGGAGCCACTTGTCACCTTCCACAACATTCAACATTTTGGAGAGCCACTTGTCACTTTCCACAACATTCAACGATTCGGGAAGCCACCTGTCACCTTCCACAACATTCAACATTTTGGAAGCCACCTGCGGAAGCGCAAAAAACAACCAGTTCAAGTGTAGACGCATGCGAGTGGAAAAGGGTCAAATTCATTGAGTAAGGACAGGGGGGGCTCGCACGCCTGGGGACCAGTAAGAAGGGGGACGGGTTCGGGCGAATGGGAAGCCTATGGGAGGTAGTTCTACGCAGCGTGCCAGTAAACACGACTGGCCATGGGTGATGAACAAAGGGGGGTGTATACAAGGGAAAGAAATGAGGTGCATTTCGAAGACAGTACGGGGGGGTATGGGTGCTAACTCGTCAAAACATGCATAGGCACCAAATTAGGGATAAGGCGCCGGTAACGGTTTCGGAGTGTTCCCTCTGTAAAACTAGAGGCATTAAAAGAATTAGCAATGTTACACAAAAAATGCAGCGTTGGTGGTGAACGGAGGAGAATGAGGGGCTCGCAAAACACATCCTGATGGCGTGCTCGCTGACTATGCTCAGTAGTTGATGAAGTAATGGGGCGGTGTGTAGGGTGGTCAGGAGTGACAATTATTGCAGGGTGCAGAGCGGCGGTGACCCAGTGAGATAAAACGGTGCCAAGTAAAAGGTCCATTAAAAAAAGACAAACAACCATATGTTACAAATTAAAGTGATTTAGGTTATAGAAATTCAAGAGGTCGTTTTGCCTGCCACGGTCACCCATGCAGCTAGAGGCAAGCTATTACCCAATAGTAAACTGGGCGCTGATGTTCTTTGCAGTTGCTTCCCTACAATCATTAGCACCGATGTCTCGATAGGAGTACGATCCGATCCCCCAGTAGCATCTTATATACTAGTATGGGCAGTGTAATGCGACAGTTTTGGACCCTTAAAGAATTGGGGGGGGGGGGGTTGCTAGTTACTAATTTTAGGGTTTCGGGCAAATTATTTTTTCAGATGAAAATGTCTCTTTAAACAACGCAACTATTAATTTTTTCTCTGATAGAAAATTGTTGAAATCCTTCGAGCTGCCACTAAACGCAACATTCCCAGAGGGCCCAGACTAGCCATGATCACCCTGCGTGCCCAATCGGACCGACCCCGCTCCCAAACCCCCCGCAAGACAAGGCCGTTTGGACTGTTATTGGGATGTTATCACATAGCAAAATCTTTTTAGCAAATACATTTCCAATACAGCAAAACGTTGCCCTAAACCCAGACAGCGAGATAACTTTTCTCTTTCGATTCCTGTAATGGAAATAGTGTAATTGTCCATGAGAAAATCCATTAGGTTATTGGGGCACAGTTTGGCTCAAAGGAATATCAACACGTTAATACTATAAGGCCAGAAAATGTTCTGCGATTTAAAGGGAACAAAGCGGCATTCTACAGGAAAAGATTTAAAACAGAAAATACCGATGGCTCTTTTATACTTTCTTCACAGATGAAGGGTCGCTAACAACATTTAATTACTGGAATGGCCTCATATAATGTACTATGGCCCTACTGTCCACTTTGTAAGAGGTATTAGTGGCAAAAACGCTGCACAGATCAATAGCTGTAAATATATGGCCCAAGATGGACTGCTCAGCGCAGCTGAAGAAAATGTTATGATTAATTCAGACATGAATAGAATAGGCCCAATGTGAAAGACGGTATAGGGTTCCGTATATCTTGCAGAGAACTTTTCTGTATTTACGTAATAGCGAATTTATTTTCAGTTAAAACTAGCATCAGGCCCAATGTTTTCTGGCCAATTTTGTGGGAACAGATTGTTGGTAAAGCGTGCTTTCTACAGTGGGCAAATCTTGTGTTAAAGGATAAGTGCTCCGTAAAATCAGTTATGGACACTTGGAAGTTGCAGCTTTAAAAATACTATTGGTATATATTTTTTCCCCTATCCCCCTCCAGAGGCTAGCTTTGAAATTTAAAGTTGCTGACATTTTGTTTATCCCCTAGATAATGGTTTTCTCCACCCCTACGGATATGCAGATACTCGCAGCAAGGTAAAGCTGCAGCTTCCAAGTGACCATAACTTGACCATAACTTATCCTTTAAGTTCTCAACCGGTAGACTGACATTTGTTTATTGTTCATGTCTTTGTCACAGAAATATCAGCCTACAGTCACCCCATGTGTGTCCATGGCCATGAATGAATACAACTGCCTGAGTTACAAAGGTTGGAACTCTACTTATAAGGTTCCTTTGCACTCAAGGTTTAGGCTGTGGCCCCCTTATTGCACAGGAACATGCAATCGCAATGTGTGGGCTTTCGATATTAACCCGATTGGACATGTGATACACACCAAAACTGGTGATCGTGTGTGCTACAATAGCGAACGAAGCACATCGCATGGTAGTGGTGCCAGTCCCATAGGTTTCTACATGCACTGTGCTTCCACATGTTGTATGTATTTTATTTCTATATAGCGCACATATTCTGCAGCTCTTTCAATTATTTACTCAATTCACATCCGGCCCTTTCCCCGAAGAGCTTACAATCTAATCACTTTATGTACACATACAACCTATCAGTATGTCTTTATGATTGTGGGGGAAACTGGAGTGCCCAGAGGAAACCCCACAAGCACAGGGAGAACATACAAACCCTTGCAGATGTGTCCCAAGGGGAATCGAACTCAGGGCCTCAGAGCCCAGAGCTGCAAAGCATCAATGCAACCACTGAACCACCATGCGATCGAAATGCAAATCGATCTGAAACCGCGATAGTAGGGTCTAGCCCTAGGAGGGAAAAAGCTTTTATTGGCGGTGTAATAAATTGCAATTCATTTCCTGTTATTTGCACAGCCAATAAGATTTTTTTAAAATAAATCCTTGTACTAGAACGTTCTGTTATTTGTTATTATTGTGGTGGTCCACTCATCCCACATGATCCTCTGCTTAGCAGTCCATGAAAAATGGTTTTGAACCAACCTGGTTTAGTTCGGAACTACCGGTTTCAAAAATCTGTTGCATTAAAAATCCATTTGATAACCCTCTGAGTTTCCGATCGTATTTTTGGAGGTTGACAATGTTCGAGATTATTTTCGAGGGTACCAAGAATAACCTCGTACATTAAATAACCCTCAAGAAATGCGGTCCGAACCCTCAAAGTCCGTTCGTTTTCGGATTTTGGATCTTTGGGCTTTTTCCCGAGATCCTTTACGGCCTCTCTAATGTCCCACAAGTCCCTGATATGACCTTTTAGTGACAACGCTCCAAGATTTATTTTTATGGCCCATTCATTTATTTAAATAAAGTGATCATATCCTTAATTTATTTTTATTAGGCTTTATGCAGAGTAGGGTTTTATCTATTTTATATCCATACAAAATAGCCTATTGCATATCTACCTTCCAATGCTAAAAGTACATGTTTTATTCCTTCATAATGCTGCTTTAAAAGCCTGCCCTTTTCTCTGGTAAATAAAAGTAATTAGGCAATAATAATAAAAATTTGGTCATTTATTAAACTAATTGCTTTTTTTATATCCAGAGAGAAGGGCAGGATTTTAAGCAGCATTATAAAGGGAATATAACATGCAAGCAACTAGGCTCCTGTTTGTGTATGTATACTAAATTGTTCCCTAGTTTCACTCTGTAATGTGTGGATGTTAACATCTCATCTTCATATACATTCTGTCTAATGTTTGTTGGGTTTGAGTTGCCTTGTTTTGTATTAAGTTTCACTGTGTTTTTCTTCTACCGCAGAATGAAAACATGTTGTCTATTCACTACCTGTAAATTGCCTTATAAACTAGATACAACTGTGTCAAGAAGTACCCAAGACTTCAAAATCAATAACATTTCAGTATTTCATATTTTTACAGCAGACAGGACAGGAAAATCATAAATAAGGAAAAATACGAGAATGAATAGCTTACACATTGCTGTCGGACAAACATTCTTATTAGTTTTATACCCTTAGAAAACAAATGTACGGGAAATAAATCAAAAGCAATGTAGTTTAACAAGAAAACCCGAAGGAATAAGAGTGGGAAAAATATACAAGAATGTAACAGGGAAATACAATATTAGTTTTTGTCAGCGTAGATTCTTCTAAGCTGTGGGTCTCTGCGTGACTAAGAAATGAATGTGCAATGATTTCATTTGTTTAGATTTTACAAAGGCATTCTGTAAACTGGGGGATGAGTAATAAAACACCATTAAACCTTCAGAAGACTAGATACAAAGAAAATAAAGCTTCCCCCACACCGTTTAGCCAAATTACCGTAGGCCGCAAAATTCCAGAATCTCATTTTCCCGTCTTTAAGAAGACAATGGAGTTGCACTCAAATATTGAACTTTTCTTTAATGTATTGAAGACGGGGAGTTAAGGAACATGCCTACCTCCTGTTCTTCAATCAATTCCCCAGGAGTGACAGATGAAGAAAAAGAAACTTCCTTACAACGTGACCACCACACGTTTCAATGTTAGAATTTACAATTTTTGCAATTTATTACACACTACACAGCACCACGGATCACCACACAAACAAAAATTAATAGTTACACTTTAGCATAACTTTTTTAATACCACCAAATAGCCAGGTCAGAGTCCTGTTGTGCACCTAAGTGGAAGGATTCAACCACCATAGAGTTAACTAAAGCTCCCATGCTATGATGTCACTGGAAGTGGCTTGATGTAATAATCAAATCATGACTATATGGTAATCATAGCACCCTAAACCTCACATATCCGAGACTTGCTGATGAAATAATTTGTTAAAACTTTCAATTAAATCTTTTGTAATGATTCCAACTCCATGAAATGGTAAAATAGGCAGATGTTTCAAAAACTGTAAGAAGTTATAAAAAACAGTTTTGCTCTATCAATCTATGGATAAGTCTGGCTATTTTACCTCTGCTGCCCCCCTCGTTCGGTTTCTTCTTGTGTATGGTGTACATAGTTCCAGTGCTCCAACCCTTGTATTTTTAAAATTTGTGTGTTTTTTTGTAATATTTTAATGTATACCTAAATTTATAGTTTTATTTAATTGTGTTCTCCGATTTGCTATAAGGTGTGGTAATTTTTTAAGAGGGGGATACTTTTTTTCCCCCCTTTTTTGTACAAGAATCTGTGGCAATATAGTACCCTGAAATTCCATTAGCATATACAGCCGAAGTAAGGGAATGCAAGGTGTGATTTCATTGTGGTGTTATCGGAAACTGCCCGAGATAAGGTGTCAAAACAGCATTGTACATGGCAGACACTTGGTTTTGAAAACCTCCCCCCCACCTCTATTCAGGTTTGGTTTCTTTATTCTATGGACCCATGATCGGTCGCGGTAACTGTCGGACCGGCTGCTTTTGTCCACGACTGACAGACCTCCCTCTGGCTGACTGGTCGAAAGTATCGAACGTTCGGTCAGGAGGAAAATCGCTAGGTGTGTACCTAGCTTAACACTATCAGGGCTAGCAGAATATTACCTTTACCCTTCCAGCTGCCAGCATTGACATGATATACAGTATGTACCAACATTGACATGATATACAGTATTTACCTGCTTTCATGTCTCCTCACGAATTGTTCACTCCTCACCCACTCTAAGTTCTAATTGGAGAGTTGGATGGAAGGAAGAAAGAGGCAGTGATAGGGATCTCATGGCTGCTAGTCACAGGGCCACTGTTATAAAGTCTGCAGCAGCTTTTACCTGGCATTTTACCTGGCATTTTAGAACTGTTCTCCTCAGTACTATTAGCTGAGCCATCCTCCCCCCTCCTTCCTTCACCTTCAATTAATTTGTAACATTGTTTCCCATCCCAGATGGGATCCGGGTCCGTCACGAACCCAGATCCTCGGTTCCGAAATCCAATATCCGTCTGAATCCACATGAATCGGCCGGATTTTGTGATTTCGGAAAGCATTTGGATAATATTCGAATGTACAGAGCTATTTTTGATTTATTTCGAAAATAGCATCAAACTTTTAAAATCCTCGAAAATACGATTGGAAATTTAAAAAATGGTCTCCGATCATATTTTCGAGAATTTTCAAATGTTCGAGGCTGTTTTCAAAAATTATCGAAAATAGCTCTGTACATTTGAAAATTATCGAAATTCGTTCCAGTTTCTGATTTTCGATCTTCGGGATTTTCCCGAACAAACTAGTGAGTTTCGCCCTCTCTAGAGCTGAGCTAGTTTAGGTCTCTACTCACTACAATGTTACAAATTACAGCAGAACAAGGAGAGCATATCTAACACAGCAAGTAAAAGCTGACAGGAGATGGTAGGGAGAACACTGGGTGCCTTAGTTCTTTGCCTAGGGCCTATACCTAGAAATGGCCCTGGGTACAAGGAGTTATTGTTTTTTTGGGCAGGATAATTTCAGATTGGCGGAATTTAAAAAATGGTTTATACTCCTTTAAAGATTCACTCTGTTAGCTACATGGGTTGAATCACTGATTGTTACGCTAGAAAATGTGATTTTTCAGCATCGCACCCAGTCAGTCCCTTGTTCATCAGGCAACTAGGCTTTTCATTTTCACACTTGACTGTGACAGACCCCCCAGAAATTTCATCTTAGTAGACAGTCACTGGGGGGAACTTTAAATGTTTTCGCAACATAAACAGCAATTAGGGTGCAGCATGTGATGGCAGAGTGGTCGGAAAATGTTTACTACTCCGTTTTGATTGTCTTAGAGGAGGTCTGACACTATCCAGAGATTGTAAATCGAGAGAATCTAAATTAGAATCAGCTCTGATATTAGGACTAAGCAGGAAAGATGATATTTTTGTGACTATAATTATCTCTTTAATCATCTTCTTTATGTTGGTTCCTATGGATACCATTTAAACCTGAAAACACCTAACAGGAGATGCTCGTTTTAATCTCATGGTAGTGAGATATTCTCTCTCTCGCTTTCTGTCTTTCTGATTCCCTTTCCTTGTTTGCCCCAAATTCGAACCACGCTACCAGGCGATGTCTCCAAAGTTCCCCACAACAGCACACAGGCTTCAAGGGGTCATATAAAGTCTAACAAATGATATCAACTTCATATTGTGTACCTACATTCACCAGCAATAAGTTCACAAAGCTCTAACTGACACAACCTCTCCCTACAACCTCCTGGCCTCACAGGCTCACCTACAGGGGTCAATTGTCCAGATTCCAAAAAGTTACAAAGTTCACTAGGCCAAACGCGCTATTCATTTCTGTGTGCAAACAACACTGACATACACTTTGCCGGAACCTCAGGCTTCCTTAGGGTCTCGTGAGCTTTCACGTGTACAGAAAAGCCCAGGAAAAGCGCAGCTAAGGAGGGGCAACATGACCTGGGAAACCATGAATGAAATCTATAATGTCGCTTGATTCCCAAAAACCTTTGGTAACTGGCTACAAGCCTTTGCCATCTTAGCCAGTGTGATCGGGGAGAAATGTGTTCGGCTTTATTTTGTTATTTAGATGGGATATGGGAAGCCCATAGAGTTTACAGGGGAAAGCCTGGCTTCGTTATGAAGAAGCATTTAGACAGCATATGGCAGCTCAATCAGAGTGAGGTGGATCATAGAGATTTTAGCCTGTGGGTGAGGCTTATGAACAACAAGTCCTTTCAAGGCTTCAGCACTAACAGCGACCAGTCCTTTCTCGGAAGCGCATCGGGAGGAGTGTCAGGGTCGATTGGTAGCCCTAGCGGGTTTGGTGCGCACAAGCTGAGGGTTTGCTGGTTTAAAATAACAGTCAATGCAGATGGGGATTGACGTGCAAGTTCAGACACGAGTGCACCTTGTGTCAGGATCACACCCATTGCTAAATGTTTCAAGAGAGACAGAACGCAGTCGCAGAGAATGGAGAATTTGGAAAAGGGGGAGACTCCGGTAAGCTACGGGTGCTTTACCCATGGCAAGATAAATACCCAAATAGGGAGGCAGCTGATTTTCAAAAAAAAGTTTTGCTGGGGTTTTAAATCCCTTATAAGGTAGAAGGGATCTTAAAACCCTCAGAAAAAACTTTTTTTGACCAACAATTTTGTTGTAAAACTTTAAGATCCATTCGAGAAGCACCTCATTAGAAAGGAAAAGTGTAGAAAGAAATCCAACTGGAACGAATGGCTGGTCCTTTTCAGAATCCACCGGTACCCAACCTCTTTGTATCCCCGTTAGGTCTTACCCAAAGAAGGATCCCAGCAGGTTCCGCCTGATTCATCATTTGTCGTATCCAGAGGGCGGATCAGTTAATGATGAGATAGATGGACTTTAACAGCAGTCAAATATGCATTCATTTGATGAAGCAATACAGTTATCACCCAGGCTGGTCGAGGTGCATTACTAGCTAAGACTGATATAGAGTCGGCGTTTAGGTTATTACCAATTCATAAGGATTCTCTCCAGGATCGGGAGTTACATCAATGATCCATTATCTGGACGATTTTTTATTTATTGGCGCCCAAAACACCAATCCAATCAGAGAGATTCAATAAAATTTCTTATCATTTAAAATGGTGCTAATTATACCAACCAATCAGATCTTATTAACATTTGAAAACTAACATCTGATTGGTTGGGGAAAAATTAGCACCATTTTAAACGATAAACTTTATTGAATAACCCTCTATGTGTATGTTACTGCAAACTTATTTAGAGTCTCCGAACAGTTCGGGGTCCCCTTGGCACACGAAAAAAACAGCGGGGACTACTACATGTTTACATTTCCTTGGTATAGAAATTGACTCAGAGGCCCAAGTTTTTCGATTGCCAAAAGACAAAGATATTATCATTGCAGCTTTCTTAGGGACACCCTATCGTCAAAAGGGCAACGTTGCGCCAGATTCAGCCCCTACTAGGAGAGCTAGCTTTTTTCTTGACGAGTGATGCACATGGGGAGAATTTTTTTGTCTCTGGTGACAACTGGTATTACAAAACCCCATCATTTTTTGGCTGAATAGACATAAAAGTGGTGGAAATCTTCCTCTTTCATAACTAATCTGACTTTCCTAGAATTATTCCCTTTTTAGCAGTGGTACTTTGGGGGCCCCTCAAATAAAGCAGTGGTTTTCTGTACAAGAAATATGGAGGTTGTGCGTGCTATCGGCAATCTGACATCAATCATCCCCACCGTTATAACATGACATTACACTGCCTAAAGCGTAACATCACTGGGCGAGCAGACATGTGCTCGGATATCGGAATACGGTAAGTGATGCGTGTCTCGCCTACAGTTTTCCAAGTTTTTTCTACTTGCCCGAGCCTCGGAAAAACAAGGGGAACCATGCCCCGAGTGGATATGGCAACTGGCATGGGGGGAATAATGTACTAGGTGGAACGTTCTGTGCCCCTACCACGTGGTCAGGCTTATTCACGGTGTGGGAAGAAAGGTTGAACATTGAAGAACAAAAAGGGGCTAGCCTAGCAGAGATGGAGAGACGACCTACTAATACAATACATGTTTGCATTATTTCAAAAGAAAGTGTCAGCTACATTGCCGGCACGCTTGCAGCTTTGTCATTATTAGGTAGACGTGTTTCCACTAAAGACTTCTTGGTTCAGCAATCGTAAAAGCTTCAAAAGGGTAAAAAACAACCAGACAAGAGGCACCTATAACAATCAATACTGGAAAGCCTAATTACAGGTAGCGAATGATGCTTATTTAAAGTAGCTTTTTCTTGGTCTCTCTCTGGGGCTTTTAGGATATCCGAATTTGTTAGTTGTAATACCCTAATGGGGGCCATTCAGTTAAGTGATATCCAGCACTTGCAGAGGGATAACACATTCTAGTTAAGGAGCCCAAAACGCAAAATGACGAACGCTTAAGGTCTCCATGGAGGGATTAAGGTAAACCAACATGCCGATTTCTCTTATACAATTCTTATCAGTCAGGGCAAAGATAATAGGGCTCATTTTAGTGCACAGTAACAGCTCCCCATTATCACAATATCAATTTTCTTCTATACTAAAACATGCCTTGGCCAATCTGGGGTTAGCAACAGGAATATTGCAATAAAAAGGGGAATCGGTTGGATAAAGGCAGAGGTCGGGCTGGTTAATTCAAGGTGGGCCAGTTCTGAAATATAGATTAAATCGGACGCATGGGCAAGGTAAGGCAGCCAGCGGGTTATGTGGAAGGAAAACTGGCAAGGACGACAGTTATGGATCAACAGGTTGGATTTAGTTGATCAAAATTTAATTTAAAGTTATTTACAGGTTTTATATTTATCTTATTAACATATTTTTGGCTAAGTTGATAAGTAAATAAAGCTGTAGCCGGTTACATCCAATAATAGAAAATGTGTGGTCTCTTATTCTATCATGGGGAAAATGCTGGGGAGTAAAGGAAATTAAGGTAGGATGTAAGGTCACAGGTAAAACGAATTGGCAATACCGCGTCAAGTTATTTTAACTCACAGCTCGCTCTCCCCCTACCCCCCTTTTACTCTAAGCCCCCTAAGCCCAGGTATTCCTAAAGGAAATGCACACTCAAAACAATTACTTTGCCTTATTTCAATCTCTAAACTAGAAAGGGGAAGTTTAAGTATAAACTTGAATTTGCCTTGAAAGATCGCATTTAGGAAGGAAATGTGTGTGTCTGTGCTGCAGATTTTAAAACGCAATAATATGCCAATGATGAGGACATTGTTGTTTTTTACTTACCCTTTAAATATGGCTGTCACATGAATTAAAGGCAGGTCAGTTGTTGTGGTACTCGTGTCAGGTTGGGGGATAAATACTTTTTGATGATTGGTAAAAATGTGTTTTATTTTTTTTTTTTACTATACTTAACCTTTAAATATGATTGCCACATGAATGAATGGGTACCTCAGTTTGGTGTATGTACCTGGTCAGGTTAGAAGTTAAAAAAACAACTTTTTTGATTATTGCCACGAAATAGAAGAGTAGGTCAATAGGTGTGGTCTACCTGTCTCAGGTTGGGGGTTAGAAAAACAAACTTTTTTGATGATTGGTCAAAATTTTATTTTTTATCTTTGTTACCCTTTAGTATGGCTGCAACAGTAATGGATGGGTATGTCAGTAGGTGTATGTACCTGTGCCCCGTGGGGGTTAAAAAACAAACTTTTTTGATGATTGGTCAAATTTAGGTTTTTTGACTTTAGTTACCCTTTGATATGGCGCAACAGTAATGGAGGGGTAGGTCAGTAGGTGTGTGTACTTGTGACACGTGGGGGTTAAAAAAACAAACTTTTTTGATGATTGGTCAAAATTTGTTTTTTTACTTTAGTTACCCTTTAAGTATGGCTACCACAGTATAGATAAGTAAATCAGTTAGGTGTGAGTACCTGGTCTAGTTAAGGGGGTATGTCTTTTTTTGTGTTTAGAACCATAAACTAATTTTATTGAGGATAAATCTAAATTAGTTTTTTTACTTTAGTTATCCTTTAAGTATGGCTGCCACAGGAATGGAAGGGTAGGTCAGTAGGTGTGGTGACTGGTCTGGTCTTTGCTGTGTGTACCCAGCTTAAGACTCACCTACTGTAGATAATTTACAGAGACATGGAAAAATGATCATATGCTCCTAATAACTGCAAACTTGGGGGGCAACGAGCGGCCTAAGTTTAACCCCCCCTTCGTTTTCCCCCTTCTCTCTTACCTCTTTCTGGGCGGAAAGATGGACAGAAGTTCGGCCGGGGGAAAACAACTTGGCAAACATCCGTGGAGAGGCATCAGGGGACGAATTGGATCAGGCTGCTTCCCGAAATTGTGGACATTGTAGAAAGTGCCAGAGGCCGGTGGGGTTGGTTTACATGCGGCAGGGAATGACCTCTGTACCAACAGGTTTATCTGACCTTATAGCAAATATAGGTCAGACTTACTTCGCATGAGCGAGTTTTTTACATCTTCAATAATAGTCTGGTCCGAGGTCATCCCTAGGCAACATTAGAGGGGTGTGAGAGATCCTGTAGCAATAAAGACGTCTAGGAGCATACTTAATACCCGATTTCTCCTTTTGGAGGAGTGTCCATAAGACATCATGAGCTCGAAGGCCAGAACAGAGCTCTGTTACGATCTGATGGGGTTCATCCTAATGAACTGGTTTGGACATATTTCTATGCAGATTGCAAGACGGGATTGAGAGAGCACTGCGCTTGCTGGGTGGGGGTCGGAGGCGTTGATAGGTGTATAATGCTCCTAGATGAGGTCAGATCCTTGCAAATAGATATGGTATGGTCTACATGCAGCATACTGACAGGTTGTTGGAGAATGTTTATATATGGTTGTGGGGTTGCTAGGCAACCACGGTTATGGTAATTTGCAAGGAATCAGTTACGTAAAATCATACGTCATTATCAATAAAATGCTGTGGCCGTTATTTACACCCAACACTTGGTTGTCTCTCTCGTTATTTAAGTGGAACCTAGACTATATTTGCTGGATGGTTTTGGTTTAAATTAGTCCCGGGCGGGGTCGATGACTCCCTCAATAATTCAGTCCATAAGGAATCAACCAACTTACCTACAACAGATCACAATGAGGTACAGGGTACCCAACACTTACTATTTCTTATCACAGAAGAAAGAAGATAGTGGTCATCATTTTAACTTCTCTTACTGGCCCAAAGCGGACATAGTCCTCCTCCATCCCCTCCGGCTGTGAACTATTCTAAACTGCTATTTCTTTTTATCTCACTTCTTTCTGGTTTGTTACCCAATAAGAAAATCTTCCACTTATTATTTCCAAAAAATATAAATTAATGAGCTAAAAGCAAATCCGTTCCTAATCAGGGGGAAGGTGAAAGTGTTTTCCTATGAAACAAAGAAAATAACGCAGTACAAGATGATTAAATAACAGGGTTAGGAAAGATCATGTTTGTTTCGGTTAATTATATAGGTCATAGAACTATGTTTCCTCACAAAAGGGAAAGTCATTAGCGTTGTCGTGTTTGAAATCAGCAGACCTGCAATTCTAGCTCTGATTTGAATGGATAATGTATAGAAGGAATAGGTAAACTTTTTCCATTTGGAGGGGGAAAAAAACGAGCCAGACAGAATCTCCTGACATTTTCTTCTCGTTCGCTGGAGCATTGCGGGTTGGAAGAAATGACATATGGCACAGGTGATAAAGAGTCTTCAGACACATGGATCCGTGATAGCAAGGTTATTAAAATGCAGGACTAACATATTCACATGACATCATGTCTAAGATTTCTGATAAACATGCTGCGGGCTGGAGATTCACATGTAGAAATGCTAATACTGTGCAGTTGTTTACTATTCTGAAATCTATTGTCTATATAGCATGATGCTCTGCTATTGAATGATGGGCTTTTATTTACATTAAACCATCCATTGGACCATCCTTAAAAAGAATCAGTCGTATCTTCTCTGGGATTGAATTTAAAAAAGGGGGAATCCTATCTCTCCCCAGTGCAGGCAGTTTGTAGGGCCAACCAATTACCTGCTTTTAACAGCTGATAGCGCATAAGTAGTAAAGGTGCTATCAGCTGTATAGCCGGTACCGGACCAGCAGCAGTTTTAAACAGCTGTACCTTGGCTAACATACCCGTGATCAGTTGTTTAAAAATGTCAGATCCTCTTATTCCTGCCACATTCGCCAGCCCTGCAGTTGCACCACTAAATACCAACTGAGCATCTGGTAAAAAATTAACGTTGTGTGGATAGTTTAAAACATCACCCTGTATGCTGTGAAACACAGGCCAATTAGGGCAGAAAGATCTAATATTAGGCCATCCAGTCAATGTAGCTGCCAATGTTTCTAAGATGTCCCACTTCAAAGTAAGAGGAGCACACTACATCAGTGTATCCATCAATGGTACAAAGAAGGGGCAGGTGGCTCCTCTGAAAAGTTAATTGTTGTGAAAGGTGACAGTGGCTCCCCGAATCATTGAATGTTGTGAAAGGTGACAGGTGGCTTCCCAAATGTTGAATGTTGTGGAAGGTGACAGATGGCTCCCCGAATCAATGAATGTTGTGGAAGGTGACAGGTGGCTCCCCAAATCAATGAATGTTGTGGAAGGTGACAGGTGGCTCCCTGAATCATTGAATGTTGTGAAAGGTGACAGGTGGCTCCCCAAATGTTGAATTTTGTGGAAGGTGACAATGGCTCCCCGAATCAATGAATGTTTGGAAGGTGACAGGTGGCTCCCCAAAGGTTGAATGTTGTGGAAGGTGACAGATGGCTCCCTGAATCATTGATGTTTGGAAGGTGACAGGTGGCTTCCAAATGTTGAATGTTGTGAAGGATGACAGGTGGCTCCCAAGAATCATTGAATGTTGTGGAAGGTGACAGTGGCTCCCGAATCGTTGAATGTTGTGGAAGGTGACAACATTCAATGATTCGGGGAGCCACCTGTCACCTTCCACAACATTCAAAATTTTGGAAGCCACCTGTCACCTTCCACAACATTCAATGATTCAGGGTCACAACATTCAACGATCAGGGAGCCACTTGTCACCTTCCACAACATTCAACGATTCGGTAAGCCACCTGTCACCTTCCACAACATTCAGCCATTTTGGAAGCCACCTGTCACCTTCCACAACATTTTCAACGATTCGCGGGAGCCATCTGTCACTTCCACAACAATCAACGATTCAGCCCCCCCCCCCCCCCCCCCCTCACCCCCCACCCACGATCGGGAGCATCTGTCACCTTCCACAACATCAACGATTCAGGGAGCCACCTTCACCTTCCACAACATTCAACGATTCAGGGAGCCACTTGTCACCTTCCACAACATCAACGATTCAGGGAGCCATTGTCACCTTCCACAACATCAACGATTGGGAAGCCACTCGTCACTTCCCAACAATAACGTTAGGGAGCCATCTGTCACCTTCCACAACATTCAACGATTCAGGAGCCACTTGTCACCTTCCACAACATTCAACATTTTGGAGAGCCACTTGGCACTTTCCACAACATTCAACGATTTGGGAAGCCACCTGTCACCTTCCAAACATTCAACATTTGGAAGCCACCTGTCACCTTCCACAACATCAACGATTCGGAGCCACGTCACCTTCCACAACATTCAATGATTCTTCA
>JAACNH010002421.1:0-40267 GCA_019447015.1 Hymenochirus boettgeri
TATGGAGTGCTTTTCGGAGAAAATTTTATATATTTACCGTATGTATGCAAGTTTATTTAATAAATTTTATTCTAGTTCTATGTGTTTCAACCCCCCAAGGTACGTCCTCAGGAAACACATAGAACTAGAATAAAAGATATTGTTACTTTTAGAAAATCCTTCGGGTACACCTTTTATATTTTCACAAATGAATATAGTAGCATCAGGTTGAAATTATTTTGAAGCTGGAGTGCAGTCTGTAACCCATATTAATATGCATGTATGTGTATAGAAAAACTGTATGTCTACAAAACTAACTCTTTTGGAGGGAATAGTTATTCTACCTTGGCAATAAGAAATAAGGCTGTTTTGCCAGTTCAGAATATAAACGATCCAAGGAGAACCTACTAAATTGTTGTAAACAATAAAAGTTTGGTTTCAAGATTAAGGTTAGAATTACTGACATGGTTTCAGGACAGCTTCCCAGGGTGGGTTAAATAGCCTTGAATAGGGGAACACAATGTATCCTCTCGGAAAAGATATTTTTGCTGAGAAAAGGTAAAAAAAACTCTCATTTGATCAACCGAGTTTAGAATTTGTGATCATAAATGTTGCTTTTTTCTTATGTATGTTTATATATACTGTGTATGTAGAATATATTAGGTAAATATACTAAAAGGAAATTGAATGGAATGTTTGCTGGTTTAGAGCATTATTATATATTTATAAACATAGAATGTATAATTATATTCAAACCTGCATTAAGATCCATTAATGATGAAACATGCTTAAATGTCAACTCATGGGTACTAGATATTTGCCTTATTATTCTAACTGCCCTAAACCAGTAAAACTAACATTGTGTCCCCCTACTAATATAACAAGAATGAAAATGTTACCAAGATAAAATTGCCCAGGTGTTTTTTTTATCATATATTTTGATGAAAAAATGACAAATGTTTTGGGTTATTTAACATTTTTGTGTTTCCCATTTTATTTTGAGTGTATTAGCCTATTTCACACTACACTATACTTGAAAAATCCATCAGTATGATTCATTATTGGGAAATGTTTCCCTTGTGTAGTTTGCTGCTTTAACTTGACATTTCACCAAGTTTTCACCTCTGCTAAAAATTAACTTCTATAAATGTGTTGGGAAAAATTGTGGAAATAGCACTGCTTTATAAATATGCCCCTTACTACTGTGTGCAACACATGGCTATGTATTTCTCATACAAAGTGATAGTATAAGAAGTAGGATTAAACTAATATGCGGGAAAAATAAATATGACTATCAAATTATTGTCTATTTGATTTAATGTTTTAAATGACAGGCCAGTTCTTTCATTTTCTTTTCACCAGTCAGACATTAGTTTGGTTTCTCAAAATGTACACAATATGCATGCAGAGACCTCTTCATAAACATTACATACTGTACATGCATTATTCTGCAGCAGAGAATGGTGACATTATTAAAATCAAGAAATGCAACCAGATATGATGAGTAATAATCCTGTTTGTTACTAGTAACATTTATTATAATAGTTTTACTAGTTTTACTAATTTATTTTTCTAGTGTATTATGAATATGATATACACTAATATAGTCATTGTTTTTTCTTATTATCATGTATATATATGTGCAAAATCTTTCTGGTTACACTTCCATCATTACAAATATCACATGTATACATATTAATAAACAGCTTTTACAAGAACAACATAACCAACAGTAATGATTATTGTACTTAAACTTGAACAGAATGCACAGAAGGTTTGAATGTTAAGTACAGACATACTACAGACATGCTATTTGAGATAAGTCATGCCAAACTACAACCTTTAAAGCAGATGAACTGCTATTTTTATGGATGTACTGTACAAACCAAACGTTAAAGAAAAGAGGCCTCTCTGTGACGGATTAGTGTAGTGAGCTATGCATGAACAGATTTTTTTGTTTTAAACGTAATAAAGAAAATAACAACCAGTTGAACAGAATACTTTTTTTCCATTTGACCTAAACAGCCACTTACACTCCTAGTGCAAACGGGTTGTCTTTCTCCATGCAAATTTGAACTCATTAAATGTACACAGAAAGACGAGGGATCCCTGCACATACAACAAGCTTTGATTTGACAGAGTGGCCAGGTTTGAAGTCTTTCTGACAGATTGTTTTTTTTGGGGGGAGGAGGGGGAAACAGGCATTGTTTTTATTTCTTATACTTCAATCAGTCTTCATTTATTGATTACAGGGGAACACCTCTTACCATTACTTCCTTTAATCCTTCCTTCCATCTCATCCTGTTCACTTTTGGATGAATGAGCAAATTTACTCATTTTAAAACAATGTTCAGCTATAGTTGGGTTTTGAGGTTGCCTTAGGCTGTTTTTGACAATTAGACAATGACAACTCTAAATGTTATCCTTCCTGTTCAGTAGCAAGATTGAAAATATGTCATTGTTTACTTGAATGCAGGAGATATAAAATAAGTAAGAAGGATGGTGAAAGGTAAATGTATTACAATTAAACTAACCACTTCTAAGATGATTTATATATAAAAAAAAAATGAAATCTGAAATACTTCCTCTTGGTTATCCAAACAAAAGGATAAAAACCTGTTTGATACATAGC
Organism: Hymenochirus boettgeri; assembly: GCA_019447015.1. Classification (NCBI taxonomy): domain Eukaryota; kingdom Metazoa; phylum Chordata; class Amphibia; order Anura; family Pipidae; genus Hymenochirus; species Hymenochirus boettgeri. Next base: position 2,612 of record JAACNH010002421.1, read on the forward strand.
TTGAATTTTCATTTAAATTTGTGTTGGTTCTAAAAATCACAGAGAGGATAAGAACAAGTTAAAGTAAGCAAAAATCTAGTTCTGACGTTTCCTTTGCTGAATATAATTTATATCTATATAAAACATTAACAGCTAGAAAATGTTCTACAATGGAGCATTTTCTAGTAAGAAAGTCAGTTAATATATAACCAAGACATTCTTTTTTATATTAATATATTGATATGGGATGAACAACTGTTCTCAGATGCCTTCATGATCTCTACAGTCTCAAAAACATACACAGTGGACATTGGATTTATTCACAAAGCCTGATAATAATGATTTATTAAACTCATTCTTTGTAGCAGCAGTTTAGGAAAATACCTTTCTATTATGATGGTTGAATATTTCAACAATATTCATCATTTTCATTTCACAAAATTTTATTTTGTAAAATGGGTGTGCCATTTTGTATTACTTTAAGAGTGTTGTTTGGTTGGTTTACATTAATGGCACAAAGCTTTTTCTTCATAATGTCTTGGTTATACAGTACAAAGAGACAGACTGCACAGAATAGGAGCATTAAGGACAGATAGCATAGTATTTTCCACAGAGCAATAAGGCACACATTATGGACCCATTTGGACACAAACAGATGCTATATCTGGGACAAAAAGAAGCTAGAGTAAATTTAAAAGAAAAATTCTTAAAACATGAAATAAGTTGATTAGTCAAAAAAGAATTTCTTTTGAATAAAGCAACCAAGTCTTGAATAGACATTTGGTGGATAAAATTATCCTACCTGGAACCATTACATCAATGGTGCAAATGTTCTTGGCCAACCATAAAAATATTCACTCCAGACTGGCCACAAATTATAGAAAATATGTTATTGCACTGTCTTCATCCAACTTGATGGACAAACCATCCTTTAACCTGTATGCTGGAGATCAATCAGTCTGTTATGCTTAAGAGAGATAATCCAACAATAGCATGGTAGCCATGCTTTAATTTGACCCTGACCATTCCAATTTACTTTGCAGCTGTTACAATATTATCTTGATAGGCATCATAATTACTGTTATAAATTAACTGGTCCCAGATTCTTTTTATTTTATGTGATTAAGAAGTCTATAAGAACTTGACCTCAGATCCTACAATCCAAGGGCAGAGTAGGGGCAGTCTTTATTACTCTGTCTACCAAAGGCATGTGCATGTTCTGTACGTGCAGCTTGTGTGTAGGAATGCCACCTGTATCCTGAGCACTTAATATGATCTAACCATACCAAGTTATAACCCAGGTCAAAATGTCATCACCTAGTTTTTGTTGATTTTTCTCACTCTTTTTTTCCCCGCACTAATTTTTAAAGAGTAACAATAGATTTTACATTTTGACCCAGTGTCATCAACCATGGTTGGCCCAATCTGATCAGGCAAACAAGAAACAGGTGATAAACCTGCCTACATAACCAAGCAAGAATATTCAAGAGAAAAAGAAAGAAATATAGTGCTCCTAAAGCAGAGTTCCTTACAAGCAGGGTTTCTTGTAGTAAAGGGATTCTCCTTACTGTCATCTAAAAAGTCTTCTTCCTCATCCTCCTTTCTCAGCCTTCTCTTGGTTTCTTCATCATAGATAAGGCCCAGCAGGTTAGCTGGACTTTCACTCTCACTATGACAGACCTCGTTGAGACGGGCACCTATTACCTGTATAACAATATAAAAGTTTGCAGAATACTGCAGTGGTAACATTTCATGTTGCAATCATTTCTACAAAATCTTCACTATTCTAACTATTATCATAAAATGTTTGCACTTTCATTGAAAGAATGAAATACTCACATCTCCCCACTGATAGAAAAGTTTGGCTGCATTCCACTGTAATTTCTGGTTGCGCTTATTACCGACGATAGGAGAGCGGCCTCGAGAAAGACCTTTTTTGGCAATATTAACATGATGTCCTTTCATCCACTCTGGCCAATTTCCACGGTTACAGCGATGCACAAATCGTGCACACTCCAGAAAAAGGGCAGCTCTTGCTACCACAGGAGCCTCCTATTATGGAAATAAAGGTGTAATATTATTTCATTATGTTGCATTGATTGACACATGTACATGGAACTGTGGTCCAAAAATGACTTTAGGTAAAATTTTTGCAATTTACTTTTATTGTTTATTTTGCATAGTTTTGGAGATATTTACATTTATGTGTGTGATATGGCAGCAATATCACCAGGTCCCCTGCACTTCCTGCTTTCTGCTCTGAAACCATGTGAAAGTCACTCTGCCCTATGTCTCCTCCTGCCATTGCAGCCCCCCTGGTCCCTCCCACTCATGGGCCCCATGGCCCCTCCTTTGCAGGCCCCCCTTCCCTTCCAGCCCCATTTGGCCCTGCCCACTCATGTGTGCATTGGCCACGCCCACTCATGGGTGCCATGTCCCCGCCCACTCATGGGTGCATTGGCCCCTCCCCACTTAAACACCCATTAACTTTCTGGTCAGTAATGTCTTTATATCTTGGGATGTGGAGCATGTAGAGAGGTGGTTGATGGCTTGTTTTAAGGGTAGATAACTAGCCTTTTAAACTCAACTTGTATGTAGACCACAGTACTCCTTTAAAACTTCATTACATTCAGAATCCATAAAGGCTAATTAGGAATAGCAATTATTTGTCAACTGTGTTTGAGCTACTCACCTGAGACAGCTGTATATATGGAAAAAAACAACCTCATGTAAACAAATAATTTGGCTTTCTGAAGACATAATCCATTTAGTACCTTTTTTCTGTGGGATGCACTACTTACAAAGAATGTCAAATTAATTTTCTATCACAGAATAGTAGTTAAAACTATGGGCCTCTCAAATGTATAAATGTATAAACATAGCACTAAATAAATTACCTTTCTATTTCAAACTCAGAAAGTGACTGATCCCTGTTAATTGGTACATTCCATAAATATGCATATCCACATAGCTGTAATAGAATTCTTTTCATTTAAAAGGATCTTTGGGATATGTTATAGTTTCTTCCCAAAACCAACCATTTTGCTTTCATTTGACCATAAACTAAAGGCCACACAAAACACTGTATAGGACCAATTATATATTAAGTGGAAATTATCAATACATTTCAACAACTAAAAAGCTACAATGCCAATAATCAGTTATTGAATCATAACAATGCAACACTTTTCAGTGTTTTAGCAACCTATTGCTCCCTTCCAAGCAGAATGATAATGGCAAGAAATTTGAGCATGGTAAGTTCAATGAAAGTTGGAAAGACAAGGGATCATCATATCCTTTGGCAATGTGGAACAGCTGCATGACCTTATTTAGCAATACCTTACCTGACCACTGAAGAGGATACAACAGAAAGGTGGAGATTTAATAATGATAAGAGATGGAATCACAGGACAGAGAAACACATCACAAATGTAGAGGAATGAACCAGGCGATGCAAAGCTGGAAATAACCACAAATTCGTTTTACTGAGTATAAACAGCACATACTGGCTTCTAGAAGGCTGAGAGATTCTAAAAACAAGATAATAAACTGTTCATTGTTTCTGAAAGAAAAAAACGCAGGACTTATGATCCTTTAGTATCGTACTGAAAAACAGATTGTTCTAAAAATTCTAATGTTACAAGTTAATAGGTGCAGCATAAAAAAATGCACAAAACATATTCTAAAGTATGGCTGAGTGAGCTACTTGAAGGGGAACTAAGTCTCTAGACCACATTGTCCCAATAGAAAGAGCTTATCACAAATATGCCAAATGCTGTGTCTCACCTCTTGTTTGACAGCCAATCATGTTACAGCTCAGAGCTCATCCCTCCCTCTAAACACAGAACATAGATTGCAGTGCAGTTTTGGTGTAAACATATTACACATGCTTCTGTCCCTCAAAATGATAAACTCCTTTGTTTTTTCATACAAAAAAGTAGAGTATTCTTTGTAGTTTATTTCTTAGCTAGCATGGCTGAAGGAAGAATCAGGGGAATGAAACCTCAAACCTCATGTACTGTGTCTTGCTTAAAAGAAATCTTTCTCTTACAATGTATAGGTGTTCTGGCAAGAAAAGGTTTCATATTAGGATTGAAAATTTTTAGATTTTTCTTTAAAATTGCACAGTTATGTGTTTTCCTACTGGGGATGATGCAATTGGAGGTGCAAAAGTTTTCCCATGCTGTTAATTTGTAGCAAACAATCAGCTTTTTACTGGGTTACTGCAGTTAGATAACGTCTGATTTGTTGATACAGATTAATAGCACAGACTTTTTCCATTTGCAGAAGCTTTCATTGACGGGGATACCTGAAAGTTTTTCTAGCTGCAATAATGTATTCAACCAGGAACTGATGTGCCCTGGTTGTTCCCGTGCTTATGTTCCTTTAGTTTGATGTCTCCTTACTGGTTAAAAAACTCAGCAGTGACAATTCTTTCATAGGTAACACATAAAACAATGTTAATAGAAAATCTAAAGAAATCTTAAAAAACAATAAAACCAAAAACAGTTTGGAATCCATGATCATATTATAAACAGGAACTACTCACCAGATCTAAGGCTGCAGCCAAGATGGATGCATCTGGTATTGTCCCTGGCTCACAGCAGTTGAGAAGAAATTGGAAGCGTTTCATCCCTTGCCGTATGGCACCCAGATTGACAACATTTTTACTTTTCCCAGTCTCCTGATTGTTTGTCATGTGGTCATCAAAATTCTGACACCCTGAGGAAATCAAAGGTTGGGCAAAAGGAAGGGGGAGGACACAAGGTCTTCCAAATTAAACCACCATTCCCAGATATTCTCATACAGGATAACCCCAGCATTCTAATCTAATGCATGATTTGAAGCTTAGCACACATGGTTGCATCAACCACAACAACCAGCTTATGTGAAACATGTACAGACAATGATCTTTCAAGATATTCCACAAACCTTGACATTTATTACATTTCCATAGAGATTATAAATTTGTATTATTTAATAAAAATGCCCATTATTATTATTATTATTATTATTTAATAAAAATGCCCAGTAGTGAACAAACCTAATGTATTAATGTATAGATTCTAATATATAATACTCAAGGTGTGGAATATCTTCAGTAAATCACATTCTCCTTTTACCCAAAATCATGGTAATTCCCCCAAAATGCTGTCTGTTATTTACATAATGTAAAATCTATTAACATTGTTATAATTAACATATCGAATATTTGTTCAGTGCTGCTGATACAAATCCTAACTGTGTATTGTGCCAGGGAGAATAAACAGAGCATTGATATATACGGTAATAAAAGTGAATTAACGCTGAATGCCATGGTTGGAAACAGCCTTTAGTTATATACAAGCTATGTCTCAGATATCTTTAAAAAAAAAATTAAAAGAATTTAAGAACCCCTTCCAGTTCTACTTCTATTAAGCAAATTAATATGGTACTCAAGTAATGAGGGATTATGGGGGTGCTAGGGCAGTTCTTTAATAAAGACTTGGCTGCAAATCTGAAAAGACAGGTTTAAGCCTTAAGACATTTCCAAAAAGAATATGAAATAAGGCACAATGAATGCAAAACACCTTTGTACCTAGGGTTGAACTGTGGAAGCCTGTTTCTATTGTCCAGTACTTTTGTTTGTACCACACAATTAGGCAAGACAGAGAACAAATGCACGGCATATTACAAGCACTTCACAAAGCACAGCACCACAAGAGCAGAGAGGCAGAGATGGAATGCAGCCAAAGGCAGTGTCCTGAGGTCAGCTCCATCACAATTCTCCTCTGCTTATATCCCTCTCTAAGTGTAACCTACTGCTGGTATTTGCTGCACTTGAATATGTTACCTGTACACTTCATACTATAATTCTAATATGACCTATCATGATCTTAATTTTATGTTACCAAGTAAGCATGTTTTCATGTGCATTAAACATAACAGCAGAATTACCAACATTTCTTGTTGAGATAATAATAATCTAAATCTCTTCTTCTTGAGTAAAATCATATATTAGAGAAACAGGTTAAAGGGAAACCATCATCCAAATACAGAATTAATTGTGTAAAGGAGACATGTTGGTCAAATGTTTCACGTGGCATTAACAGGGAAATTGCTTTTGTGAAAATGTTTGCCTTGTTAGTCAAAACACATTATGTAACATGGCTCATTACTCATTCCTAGCAAATTTTACTTGTGTTTACTAACCATGACTTTTCCTGCTTGGAAATCATCCATAGTCTCTGTTCCTTATTTGCATATGCTGAAGGGGGAGCTTCAAGCCTTATTCTCTCCCTATCCCTTTTAATTTATTGGTGAAGTCTGTCTACTTCACAATGCAAAACCAGAGGCCTGCACTACACTGATGATGGCTCAATAAAGCCGAAACTGGTGTGTAGTTGGCACTCTGGTTTTGCATTTAGCTTGGGGAATGCTGTAAAAGTCTTAAAAAGATATAGCTTCCCTAAAAGCTGACATGAAAACATAGTAATTACCCAGTAGTCTCTGTTCCTTAGAAGACTAATGGCATAACACACTAAACCTGAAACATCCTCATTCTGATGATAAAAGGAAATCAATAAAAGGTGAGAAATTTCTAAAAGTAAACAAGGTAATTGCCAAACACCAATTTTATGCCAAACTTAATTCCTAGACTGTAGTTGAATTCTACAGTGATTTAATGCAACTTTAAATTAGGAAGACCTGCATTAAAAAGTGAAATGGTTTCCACCACATTTTGCATCTAGGAACCTAAAGTTTAAGCCCCTGAGAAAGGAGGTCATCCCTAGAAAAATTGCGCTGTGCAAAGTCTTCAGTATCAACAAACTTTCACTTAAATGTGAATTTAATTTAAAAAGAAAATTTTTAAAATGTTGCTGTGGCACTTGATTGTGATATTTACGTAGGGAAGATGTAATCTATATAAACAAGCAGATATTTCTTTTTTGTCTATTGTGTTTTGCTGCTGGGACCAATAAAGTGGCCCAGCTTTTCTCCCATGTAGTACCTAGGATGGATGACAGTTTCCCTTTAAGGTATAGCCCATTCTGTAAATTAAAGTGATTGTGCATGCAGTTGACATTTCCAAAAATCTATGCAATTTTGTTTTGCCCTATTTCACAGCACAATATTATGCTTATTCTTGCTGATTTTAAAAGGACAGTGTCTTGTTTGGAAATGGTTATGAAAATGCTGATCATTGCAAACACAGAAGAAAAGAGATAATTGAAACAAGGTATCTTGGTGGGATTTTTTTTTTAGTTCATTCATGTTTTGAGATTGTGACAAAAAAAAGAAAATTAAAAAATGGCCAAATTATCCGTTATTTAGGTACGGAAGGGTTCGACAATGCAATAATGTTCTTCTTCTCGGTCTAGACCTTTGATATAATAAAAAACAAAAGAGTAAATAAATTGAACCATGGAATGGCATGGGGCTTTGTCATGCAAACTCATGCACTTCATGTCATGTGAAGCCCAGTCATGAATCCAATTTTTTAAAATAAAAGTTATTTTTAAATTTCAATCCAACTAAAATTGGAGCTAATGATAAAATGAAGTCCCCTGAAAAAATGAAATTGGTGAATTTACAATGAGAAAGAAACATGCTAAATAAAAAAAATGCATGCAAGCTATGGGAAACTCACTGGTGGGCCGTATGGTTAAATTGTAAAAAAGGAAATTTTATGAGTAACTTTTTTTGCTAAAAAAGGGGTTGCAGAGAACTGGTCAGCAATCCATTGCAAGACCCTCCAGCAGCAAAAACTTAAAAAAGGGTAAAATAATCATAAAAGAACAGAAAGAAGAGAACCCTGATATCTAACCATCTTTTTCTTCTGTGTGATGAAGCTTGGATGTGTTCCTTCTGCTTGAGCGCCATTTACCAAGACGCTTGAAAAAATTCTCTTCTTCATCTCTCCCACTGTCCAGTCCTGTCCCAGGTCCGGCCTCTGACAGTTTTACAGCACTGGTAAACTTTACCTAACGAAAGAAACAGATGCAGATGTCATTGTGGACTCTATGGGAAGGGAACTGTCAGAATCATCAAACATATTTAACAATATATCAACAACGAAAGGTTACCTTGGAGCTCTGTCTGATAAATGAGAGTCTGTCTACTGAGCTGATATCCAGCAGATCCTCAACACCATCAGTCAGTCCGGAAAGGGATGAACGCTTTAACCAGTTACCTAGCGAAAGGCAAAATGTCAATTTGGCAGGAATTGTTCAGCAATTTAATAAATGTAGAGATGAAGTGGGAAATTAAGCAATCATATAAATTTCTCTATTTTAAACAAGGGACAAATGGAAGACAGAGGCTGCTCTGTTTGACATGTTCCCTGGCCCAGTCACTACTTCAGAAGTAGAAGATCAGCAAATTAGCAAAATTTGGATGCTACCACTCAATCTGTTGCATAATGTACACAAACGTAATTTCTCTATTAATTTGCTGTAAAAGATGAATAAATTATCATGATACAAGCAGATAACTGAATTTAGCAAGACACCCACATTCATTTTTATTCTTTAAGGGACATTTCCACCATAAAAAATCAGTATTGCCAGAAGCCTTAACTTATAATTCCCTGGGGCACATTCCATTTTTATAATGAATAAGCAGCACTGAAAATATCATTCATTTTTTTGCTTTGTAAATATATCCGCCTGACACGTTCATAGCTCCTCCTAACCTATGTGCATTAAACCATATCAGAATCCGGACTAATGTAGCCCCCAACAAAATGTTCTGGGCAAAATGCATGTAATAGGAGGAGATTTAAACACATCTGACTGAATCAGCATGAGCTTTGACAATGTGAATAGAATCGGCATAGGTGCTGCACCCATGAAAAACCCTGTTTTGGGTGTAATCACACCTAGCAATAGAGCTCAATAGGGAATGCTTGTGAGAGGTAGGGTCAGATGTATTCTAGTCTGGACACTGGTTCCCCTCGCAGCAACACTGAGAATTGGAGTGCAATCCAGGGCTTGACAGGATTTCAATATAGAATCAATATAACAATATAATATTTATCCGTGGTAAATGCTGTACTATGTTTTTTGGGTAACTTTTGACATGTGTGGGATGATCAATTTATTAAACCTGTTGTCTTAAAAGAGGGTTTATCTATATCAATAAAATGAAAAAAAATGAGTCCTATACATGTTAGTGCTATATAGTTTGAGTGTCGTTACTGTTAAAAATATTTTTTATGGGTACCTTAGGTGGACAATAACCTACAATAATCACCCACTATCTAGACAAATTAGTGTAAAACCCACGCAACCCAATTTATTATCAAATCATTTTGTGGTAGTTGCACTATTTCCAAAGCGATGTTATATAGGCAGAGTTAAGTTTAGCACGACCATGTAGCACTAATCTTAAAATCTTAACGCCCAAATGTTAGAGGTGCTAAGCGCCGATTCTTACCTAAATATTGTGGGATCTTGCGAAGGTAAGAAACGCCACAATGTTTTCTGCATCACCCAGTCAGTGCCCAGTATATAGTAGTTTAAAAAAAAAAAGTATTTGGTGTGTGTTTTTGCTGTGCGTTTGTGTGAACAAGCCCTTAAAGCAGCTTTGCTCAACATGTTTCTCCTAAAAGCCCTTAAAGCTATTTATTATGTTGGGAAGCAGGGGTGTACCAGGGGAGCAACCACATGGGGGTCTGGGAGCCAATGGGACCCCATCTTCTTATTTTTCCTATGACAGATATAGCCTCCTCCCAGAAAACCACTGTGGCTAAAGCACGAATAGCGTCCCCATCATTGTTTTGCTGGGGTGCCCAGGGATTACAAGTTACACCACTGCACATAAACAATAAATTGTATATTTCTTTATTTTTTTCTCGGTCAACCCATCAAAATACATATAATACATACAAATATAACAGATCATTAATAATCATTAATTATATCTATAAATATATACATATAAAACATTTTAATTCAACTTTCCAATGTTATATCATGCTAGCATTTATTTTCTAATGGCTAATTTACTAGATTAAATGAAACTTTAAAATTATAAATCACATTTTCAAAATATGCATGAATAGAAAGTCTTATCTGCATCATATTTAAAAAGTTTTCTATAAATAACTGGAAGCACTCACCTAATGGAAGTTTGAGTTTTTTGCGAAGTGAGATCCTGCGAGATCTGGAGCGTGATCGCCTCTCTGTGTTGCCGGAGTGAGCCGTTGTGCATTCGGAAGTATCTGGCTCCGACTGGCTGCTGGTGTCACTGGCTGCGCTCTGTGATTTAAACATTTTACGCCAGAAGTCTTTTCGCCCAGCGCCTTGCATTTGCTCATCACTGCGAGACAGATCAGGATGAACGTTTAGATTCTCGGCATTGCTGTGAAACAAAGAGTAGTGCAAATTATAAACATTACTAAAAATGAAAAAGATATGTTTTGATACTATTGAATTCTAACTAGTTACTAGCAAGTGTGAACTGTATTTTAAAAGGTATGTCCACCCCTCAAATAAAAATGTAATATGTGGCAGGAAATGGGCCAAAACCTCGACCTTGCAAGGTTTATCAAACAGAAAGCTGTCCCCAAATGTACTTACCAGTCTTTGTTCCCTTGCTGCCTTCTGCTTGTCTTCTGTGCTTGCTTCCAGGCACGGAAACAAGCAGAATGGGCAATCACAGTGGATGCCGGTTGAGCCCTTTCTGCTTGTCTTTCCTGCACGGAAAAAGGCACGGAAGACAGGCAGGCAGGTAGCAGCAAAAAAACAAAGGCTGGTAAGTACATTTGGGGACAGCTTTCAGTTTGATAAACCTTGCGAGGTTGAGGTTTGTGCCCATTTTCTGCCACATATCAAATTTTTATTTGGGGGTGGACATACCCTTTAAGTCAATGTTTAATTATTATATATGTTATATATATAATTGTTCATTGCAAGACCTGTGAGTGCGTCCACCTCTCGTATCATATTCAAGCTCTCCTGGACTGCATCCGGCATCGTTAAAGTGAAGGGAGTGCCTTCCCACTTTGATGTTCTACATTGCATAATTTCTTGGCCACTCACCTGCTTGCCATTTGGTTTTCCCCTGTGCTTGGTATACAAAGCACTTCTGGGTCTTTTTCATAAGAATAGATTTTTATTCTGAGCTTACCCCAATCTTTGCGTTTCACTCCATTAACAGAAATTATGCAAAAATAAGTAGATAAAGGGTAACTGTGGTCTCCAAATAAGTTTGGGTTGTAAAAAGAGGTCTGTATAACATCTCTAACTGCAGTCTGTCAGAAGTTACAGTTCTGAAAAGGTTAACACGTCCTGCTCTACTTCCAGCAGCTTAAGTGGCATCACTTCCACCCTCTTCTCCCTCCCTGTCCTCACTAAACACTTAATGCTGGAAAAGATAGAGAGTTCCTGCACTAATAACTTATGAGTGGCATCATCACTGCTGATACCCCAAAGCTATTGGAAGCAAAAGGTGTTAACTTTTATAGCACCATAACCTCTGACAGGCTGCTGTTAGAAATGTGATCCAAGGCTGATTTTGAATGTAAGTCTATAGGCTTTTATTAATTCCTAAATTGTTTGGAGGCAGCAGTCACCTTTTAATGCCATTATGCTATTTTAATGTATGTATCAAAATAAGTGAGTAAAAATGAAGGCATAGAAATTGAGCACACTTCAACAACACTGGATAATCTGCTTCAAATCTGAGCCATGCAATTATCATGCATTTGCATTCTGGTTTGTTTTAGTTTCGTTCCACTGTGGCCAACTTTGTCCATACTGAAAGAGTTACATTGATATTAGCATAAAGTAAAAAAAAAAATTATGTTTTTTTTTTATATACATTTTTATACTTATAACTTGGATGTGGTTTATTGCATTCTTTTCTTGGATGAGGTGTTTACTCTAGTCTTTGAAAACTATTCTAAATGATAAGGACAAACAGAAATGTTCTGTTAAAGCATATGGACTTTGAAGATGTGAGAAGCTCAGCTAAAAAAATGGGAGAATTGGAAATAATGGCTTTGACTGTCATTTTTTGACTGAAAAAATGATGTAATTGGTATAGCAGAAACATGATTAAATAATTCCCATGATTGGGCTGTAAATTTAGAAGGATATTCCTTGTTAAGACATGATGGGCAACAAGAAGGGGGTAAAGTTATTGTTGGTGTCTGCTACAAGCTACCAAATGCTAGCACAGAGAAAGTGAGTCATTTTCATATGTAGATGGCAAGGGCTACATGTTTGAGGCACATATTATGGAGGGCTTAATTACCCTGACATTGATAAGAGTAGTGGAACTGCCAACACAGTAAAGGGTGATGGGTTTCTAAATTTGCTACATTTTTGCTACATTTTATCTCACAGATGGTTGAAGTTCCTACTAGAAAAGGCGCTCTGTTGGATCTGACAATATCACACAGAGCGTATTATGGATATGAAGGTAACTGGAATAGTGACCATGAACTATTGTCATGTAATGTGTGTTATCAAAAGGAAAAGTGCAAAGACTTTTAATTTTAGGAAAGGAAATCTTCGAAGGATAAAAATAGCTCCTTAACATATCAACTGAGATTCTCAGGAAAAGATACTGAACAGTAGAGATATAATGTGGGTTTGAATATAACCCAGTTTCGAATCGAATCTGAGGGTTTTGAAGTCCCAACAAAACTTTCGGGAACTCGCGAATTTCACGGAACCCGGATGTAGACAATTTTTGAAAATCGAAGGTAGACAATTTCCGAAAATCAAAAGTAGATGATTTTCAAAAACCGAAACTCAAATTTTCAAAATTTCCGAAAACTTAGAAAATTCAAAAACGGAACGAAACATCTCTACTGAACAGTGTTAATAAACTATTTCACACCTAAATTATACCCTTGAGAAATAAATGTAAAAAGGAAGGGACAAGGGAGCCACAAAACTTTGTATGTTGTTTTCATAATAAATTGTTGAACCCCGTTAGTAGTGTGCTCCTCCAGGTTTGTTCTACATTTGGATTTCCTTGACCCTGGAAGTAGAGTTGGAGGATTACACCTACAGATTGTCTGGCAAACAGCCAAAAGCAGAGTTATCTGTATTACATTTTTGCAGTACATTATAGACATTGTATTCTAAAGCCAACACCAGTTGCCACACAACTTGCACAAATGTCTCTTTAATTAAAATATACACATTGACCAATTTAAACCATTCATAATTGTTCAACCTAACTATTATAATCATGGTTTTCAGAAGCCAGTAATGTGGATAATGTACAAGAACCAATGTGCACCCTGCAGCAAGAAATAAAACTCCAAAAGGCAGTTTTTCACATATACAGGCTGCTTGAAAAACACACAATAATAGATTATCAAAGGAGATTTAGTCAGCATGGTATCCTTGCACCAATATGTTTCTATTTTTTTCATTATTATGACTATTTATTTTAGTATTGTCACAGTAAACGTTATTCATAAAAAAATTGGCACAATAAATAAAGATATACGGCGCAATTACAAAATGTTAGCAAAAATAAAAGTTAAAGCAAAGCTGGAAATGTTGGGCTAGAAATTAAAAACTGACGTTTTATTTTGTAAATCAACATTATGGATCTTGTGATTCTATTTAGTACAGGGATGTCCAACCTGCAGCCCTCCAAATGTGGCCACAGGTTTGACATCTCTGATTTAGTATCACAATGGTTTACCACCTTTGGAACAGCATTGCCTGAGCACTTCTAGTTTTGAAGAAGAAAACAAATGCAACTTATGTACTTTAATAAAATTGCCCACTAAACAGAATCACTAAAGCAACAGTCACAAGCTAAAACAGTGCAGAAAAGGGTTTGAAAATCAAAGCAAATTTTCTGACAAAAGATGATAGGATATAAGCTGATTCCAGAGGACACAGTGCTGGGTACAACATGGGCACAGACAATTTTGCCTACTTACTGCTCTGGAGTCTGCGGGGGGTGGCTAGAGATGTAACTTCGGCACTCCTCGGGCGCATAGGACACACGGCCCTTTTCAGGAGCGCTTCCCTCTTCAGGTCTAAGGGTACAATAGGGTGTACCAGAAAAGTCAACCAATTACCCCATCTCTTGTATTAATTGGAACATTTACAAGAGAAAGTATCTTCTGCACTTGTCCATATGCTTCATCTAAGCTTGTATCTGTTATATCTATGTTACAGCTATAAAACACTAATGGCTTGACTATAGGGGCATTATTATTTCTGTAACCCACCTCTGGTCAGAAGCAACAAATAAAGAGCAACATCAGATGTTATTAATGTGCACTTAAATGATATAGAAAATCAAGAAAAAAAAGGACCACAGATGATTATCATTCATATAGCAACAATTCTTCTTTGGAGATAAAAATATCAGTCTATTCTTACAGGTTATTTACTGTGAAAGGCTCTATAGATTGTCAAAGAAAACTCCAATAATGACTTGGTATGTCAGGCCATCAAGCTATTCATTGTCATTTTTACTGTCAGCAGTTCAAGCTCAACTCTCACTCTTGTTTCCAACCAAGCAAGAAATTGACCTCCCCAAACTATAACAATATTGAATTAACATTTTTCTTTGTATTAAGGCAGGCAGAGTGAGTGCTAAGCTACTAGCAATAGAACTTTTAGGGCTAATTTGGTGCGATAATGTGTTGACATGGCACCAAACGTTGTGCTCACCTATGAGCTACGATGCAGTGCGTGCAATGCACTGCAAGCAACAGTTTGCTGCGTTATCGCATAGAGGTGCAATTAAAATCAATGGCCATTTCAATGGCTATTAACTTTTTAGCTAAAAGGCAGGGATGCCATAGGTTCCCACCTCTCATATTATTATAGATTTAGGATGGAAACGGTAAATATGGTGGTTTAGGGGCCGATGCATTAAATGTAGTTTTTGTCTAGCTACCCAATGTACTGTACTATCCATTTTCAAGAAACAGTGTGGTATAGCCAATATAGTAATGGTTAAGTAAAGATTAGCGCAACAATTTTGCACTAATCTTAACAATATTACCACTGTGGCGTGATGCTGTAAAAAAAAGTTGCGTCTTACCTGACTGGGATCCAGCAATGACGTAAGTCTCGCAAGAGACTTTAAAGGGTAAGTACACCGATTTTTTTTTTTAAATTGACCATTATTGGAGACTATAATTCATCCCAACTATCACTGTACATTTTTTTGTTGATCTGCCCCCTATTTCTTTAGATATCCAGTCTGAAACATCTTACATTTCAGCATTTCTGTAAGCAGTTTTTCTGTAGCTGGAATGATTTGTCAGTTGGAGTGCTGTATGCTGTATGCAGTTTTGACAGTTGGAATGTGGGAAAATAGTCAGGTCAGTAGTTAGAGCCTGAGCATAACAACTACTGTATTGAAGGCATGCAGAAACACACACACCTCAAGTGCATAACAAGTGCTACTTACACCTATTTATTTATTGGTATCCCGGTCAGGTAAGACACAACTTTTTTTTTACAGCAGCGGCTCCTTAGTGTTATAAAAAACATCCATCTTTGAATGGAGCAAGTATTCCTACCTCTCCATAAGTAATTTGCTTTAGAAGTTGTTGCATCGCTTGCAGCTTTCAGTCTCCTTGGCTGACTTCAGTAAAGAATATTCTTTCAAATTCTACTGTTGTGAGTTGTGAGTCAGACAGGCAGGAAAGACTGAAAAGACATGACTGGTGCAAGCACTGCAAAACGTCTTAAGCTCATTGCTATTTAAAAAAAATAAATTGTGAGGTAGCAATACCTGCTTCTACCTTCCATATAATTGTAGACTCGTGAGGGGAAGATGGTTTTTAGGGTTTAGGGCACCAAAGACGTTTTTTAACCAATTGTGTGTGTGTGTATGCATCCATTTTCTCCATTCAAGCCAGGCAATAATAAGCCATTTTCAGTGAAAAGCCATTTACAAGGTAGCAAATACAATAGGCAGTCAGAGTTGACGCTTCAGCGAAACAAAATAGAAAGCTTGATGTGGCTCATTAAGGCACATTAAGGCACTGTGAAGTGAACACAGATGTGGCGCAGAAGAAAAACCTCTGCATCAGAGAAAGAGGAAGTTTAGTAGAATGCAGCTTTGTGAGAAGAATTTCAGTCAAGCAAGATATATAAGGTAGAAAAGGCTCTGTAGATACAAAACAATGGAACCAGCACAGCAACAAAAACAGCTGAGAAAAAGACAACAAATAGAAAATGAATGTAAATAACGTTTCCCAGTGATCTCTTTAAAAGGATCCTTTCCATCCTTGTTTAAATGCAAACCTTTTGCTTCCTGAAGGCCTTGGTTCTTGATCTGCATCGTCCATTTTTTTCCCAGGTGTCAGCTTTTCTGCACTATCGAGCAGGGCACTTAATGCCACTCGGCGAAAGACATTCCCATGTGCCTCTTTTATAAACTGCACGAGCTGGCGAATATCACAGTATAAACCCTGTAAAGACCAAATGACTTTTATCAGATACATTAGGATAAAAAACAAATGCTTTCTTCAATGAAAAGAAAGAAAAATGTCAAGAAGGAAAATACTGTATTTTAGAACATTGTGATCATTGCAAAGGCTTCTAGGACAATGTGTTAATGGCTATGCCTGTGGTTTGCAGATTTTACTGTAAGGAAAACATACACACAGGGTGAATCCCAAATAGGGTAACCAGGGTTACATAAAAGCAAAATACAGACAGGTATTTGATTTGGTGGCACCAGCTTCCTTTTTTTAAAAAAAAATGTGAGCATACGTATATAACTGCAACTTTAGTGACGTGTAAATAAAATGCACTTTAATAGAGTTTAACAAAGAGAAAACATCAAATAAACCTGCAATCTGACATAGGAATGTCTAAGAACATGTTGTAGACAGTTGACCTTTTATCCAATATCATGTTAAATTTTAACCCGTACATTGTCTCCTAACGGTAAACATTTGCATGCAATAATACGTAAAATGAAAACCTGATACTAGAAACCCAATAAGAACCGCTGATGACATCTGCTATATCTTCTGTCACTAGCGCAATAAAAAAAAGCAACTAAAATGAATGTGCTGCTCACCAAGTTCTCTGGGCTGTGTAGCTCATGGGTAGTTGAAGCACATCGAGTTATTAGGGATTTAAACATGGAGCTTACGATAATCCCTTCTACGTTTTGTGCTGTAGATTTGTTGTCCATTGTAGTGAAATTGTTACCAAAGCCAGCCCTGTCTAAGCACAAAAGTAATGCAGATAAATGGATGACCTATCATGGCAAACAAGGAAGTAACATTTAACCTGTACATGAACATAAGACGATTCGCTCTTCATACACTTTGGAACAGCAAGAAGCAAATCCCTGTGTGCCCCTATTAATGGGAAAATTTGTGTTTCAGTTATAGGTTTCCGCATCTGGGCAAAACAGATGGGATGAGTGTGAGTGCAGCTGGATTGAAAGCACTGACTGCACTGAATCATGAATGATTTATTTTGCAAAGCTGTCAATGCATCTCATTGTAGTTGTCATCAGGATCCTGACAATGGCTACAAAATGTCCGAAAGGCATTGAGAATGGTTGTTAAATGAAATCATCCATGAAGAAATTCATTTGCATGCACAAAAGTTATAAACATTAACAGGGGGATTTAATAAAAGTTCTTATCGTTTAAAATGGTGCTAATTTTGCCCCAACCAATCAGAACTGATGTAACATTTGAAAGCTAACATCTGATTGGTTGGGGCAAAATTAGCACCATTTTAAACGATAAGAACTTTTATTGAATAACCCCCTAATTTACTTACTTTGTTGTAATGTTGAACTAGCTAGAGTGCTGCACATTACTTTGCTTGTTCTGTTTATATGTTATATTTGAGCTTAACACTGCCATCATTAAATACTATTTCTACTTCTACGTTTCTTTGTACATATTATATTTGTACTGTTCTAGGCATTGACCTATATAAGATGCTTAAGCTTTATAAGGTTTTTAGAGGCCTGCCCAATAATCAAGGTAGATGTTATTTCTCTGTAGAGGGCAAACTGGAAAGGCAAAGATATTCTTGTATCTAGGACAGACCAAATTATTTGAGTAGTGGATCTAGGTTGATATTGTATCATGTACTTTCCCACACATTGTTCATTCAGAAATGTCACTCTCTAAACTTACTATCGGTAACTGGCTCCATGCAAAATCCCAGGAGTGCATGCAGAAAGTCCACAACATTATTCAGGGAGTCTTTGTTCACATAATCTCTCATGGTTTGTCGAAACTGCACTTTATCCAACTTGTATAATTTAGTCAAACAGCTCTGTGCCTATTCACAAAGAAGCAAAAGCTAACATGAATTATTGTAATTTATAGTACTTTTTTTTAAATGCAATTTAAAATAAATCCCAAAGTGTTTCTTTTCTGCTTCCCACAGTCTTCTGCAGCTGGTGGTCATATGTGTTTTTAGGGGGGGTGTTTACAGGTGCAGAATTCTGGTACCTCACATTTAAGTCCTGTTTGCTGAGCGATTTCAAAGCTCTGGGCGATTTTCATTCAAAGGGATTTTCTGTTTTCAAGGGGTTTGTCTGTTTTTAAGGGGTGCGTTAAGAAACAAAAGCGTTTAGAACGAGAAAGGGTTTAAGAACAAGATTGCTGTTTCTGTTGTGGATTACTGTTTTTATGGTTGTGTATTGCTGTTTCTGTGTTGTGTTGTATATTGCTGTTCTAGTGTATTGCTGTTTTGGAGTATTGCTGGTGAGGTGTACTGCTGTTGTGGTATATTGCTGTTGTGGTGTATTGCTGTTGTGGATTTTTGCTGCTGTGGAGTATTGCTGGTGAGGTGTATTGCTGTTGCGGTGTATTGCTGTTGTAGTGTATTGCTGTTTCAGTATGGACAGTTTTGTTGGGGCCATGCAATGTGCATCCTGTCGCATGTATGGGATCCTGGAGCAGCCGCTCCAAGGCAGCTATATATGTGTCAGATGTGAGTAAGTTGCCCATGTAGAATCCAAGGTGCAGAATCTAAACGGGAAATCTGCAGCATTGCAGGGCTTGGCAGGGGCCAGTAAAATGGAGGATGGAAATGGGGCAGATAAGGTGGTGAAGGAAGATAGATTCGTAAGGGTTAACAGGGGAAGTAGGGGATGGAAGGGTAGGGTTGCTTCTTCCAAGCTAGTTGATCCCAACAGATTTGCCGTGTTAAGTGAATGTGTGGAGGACGATGGCTCAGAAGTAGCATGTATGATGCGGGCCATTCCCTTGAGAACCCAGGAGGGCTAGGAAGGATAGGCAGTTGGTAGTGGTAGGGGAATCCATTATTAGAAAGGTAGATAGGGTAATCTGCCACCAAGACCCTACATGCCAAACAGTGTGTTGCCTGCCAGGTGCTAGGGTTCGACAGTTGGTGGATCGTGTAGACAGATTATTGGGCGGGGCTGGGTGTGACCCGGCATCTTGGTTCACATTGGTGCCAATGATAAAGTTAGAGGTGGAAGTAAGGTCCTTAAAAATGATTTCTGCGAGTTAGGCACCAAGGTAAAAGTAAGGACCTCAAGGGTAGTCTTTTCAGAAATATGCAGCCATGTGGTATGCTTGGGAGGCAACGGGAGCTTAGGAGTGTAAATGCATGGCTAAGAGGGTGGTGTAAGGAAATGGGGTTTGGGTTTTTAGAAAACTAGGCTGACTTTTCTGCTGGCTACAGGCTCTTTAGTAGAGATGGACTGCACCTCAATGATGATGGTGCAGCTGTTTTGGGGGAGAAGATGGCTAGAGGATATTTTAAATTAGGGAAGAGGGGGAGGGTACATTGGACTACAGAGGGGTAGATAGAGGGATTAGGAGGCTAAAAACATAATGGAGGGTGGAAATGGGGGAGCATAGAGGATAAGGAGGCATGTACATCCAAGTTTGGAAGTAAATTGAATGATAATTTAAAATGTATGTTTACAAATGCAAGAAGCCTGTCTGGATAAACCGGAGAACTAGAACTAATAGCTTTAAAGGAAACGTATGATGTGATCAGTATAGCAGAAACATGGCTAAATGACTGGACACTGGACAGTAGTGATGGACTATTTGAACTAGTTTGGTTTTCCGAACTCGTAACTGTATTTCCAATAATTATTCCAAATTCGCTAATTATTGAATTTACGAGCCGTTTGCTAACCCTTGAAAGTATTGTTTGTTTTTGTTAACCCCTAAATGTAATGTTTGCTTTTGCTAATCCTTAAATGTACTGTTGACTAACCCTCGAATGTAATGTTCATTTTCGCTAACCCTCGAATGTAGCCTTCGACTTTCTGTAACCCTTGAATGTAATGTTCGGTTTTGTTAACCCTTGAATGTATCGTTTGCTAACCCTAGAATGTAATGTTCAATTTTGCTAATGCTCAAATGTAGCCTTCAACTTTCGGTAACCCTTGCATGAATCATTCCTTTTGCTAACCCTCGAATGTAGCCTTCAACTTTCGGTAACCCTCGAATGTATTGTTCGATTTCAATAACCCTTGAATGTATAGCTCTATTTTCGGTAACCCTTAAATGTAACATTCGGTAACCCCTTGAATTAACCGTAACACTCGAATGTAGCTTGCGCAAACCTGACAATTGCCCAATCATGAAGCAAGAAGTGTTTTGGTGACAGGTGAATGTTCCCCAGTAATTAAATAAGCTAAAATAGAAAATAAAACACGGATAGCAGAACAAAGCAAGTTTAACCCCAAAATGTTAAAAAAAAAACCCAAAATGTTACAGGTATTAATAGTAAAAAGATGAGGACCAAGAATGTGGGTCCATTAAATAATGGGGCTGAGATGGTTATAGAGGATGCCGAAAAAGGCTAATGTGCTAAACCATTTCCCCCCCTTGGTATTCACTATAGAGAAACCTTGTCCCTATAGCAGGGACTGTAATAATATGAAGTGTATAAATGAGGAATAATTACTCTGGCAGACAAAGTTAATATCAATAAAGACCCAGGACCAGATGGAATACACTCTTGGATCTTAAGAGAGCTTAGTCCAGCTTTATCTAGACCACTCTTTCTTATCTTTTCAGATTCACTTTTGTCTGGTGATGAGCCGCTGGATTGGAAAATGTAATATCAATATTCAAAAAACTATAGACCTGTAAGCCTAACATGAGTGGTAGGCAAGGTGCTGGAAACTTTGTTACGGGATCATATCCTTGATTTGGTCTCCAGGACTGATCTTATCAGTAGTAGTCGGCATGGATTTATGAGAAATAGATTGTACCAGACAAATTTACTTGGTATTTATGAAGAAATGAGAATTTAGATAATGGCATAACAGTAGATGTAATTTATTTGGTTTTTGCTAAAGCATTTGATACTGTGCCACATAGGCAAATCTATAAACTGAGGACTGTTGGCCTAGAAAAAAACATTTGTACATGGATAGAGAATTGGTTATTGGATCGCAAACAGTGGTGGT
This sequence comes from Hymenochirus boettgeri, assembly GCA_019447015.1. Classification (NCBI taxonomy): domain Eukaryota; kingdom Metazoa; phylum Chordata; class Amphibia; order Anura; family Pipidae; genus Hymenochirus; species Hymenochirus boettgeri. The sequence continues at coordinate 23,960 of JAACNH010002421.1, forward strand.
CAATGGAGCTACATCTATGTGGGCTAAATTGGAGTGCCTCAGGATATTTAGTTCCACAGAATTCCGAACAGAATTGCAGAACTGCTGGTGGAACGAAACTTGCTGGTTTCATAAATCTCTATTAGAGATATATTTATTTTCATCTGGCACAGAAAAGGAGGCAGCCCAAGAGGTAATATACAATGAAAATGACAGTTTGCCACCATTTGCATAATAAAACATCCAGATTCTAAACTATACTGGTAAGGGTTTTTTTTCCTTTTATGCACAAAATCAAAAAAAGTCAGTACATCTAGTCACACAGCTAGATCCATTTAATTCAGTTTGTAAATACATGAACATGCCTGCTGCCTGTACCTCTACAAGCCTCGAGGATAAAAAGAAGCAATGGACGTCCCCAACTAGCTAGAATTCGTAAGTTTGACTGGCTTGTTCTGCTAAAGGAAAATGGTTTAACAGGCAAGTAAAGCATTAAAGGGTATCTCCACCACCAAAATAAAAATTTGGTATAAAGGCAACCCCCCCAACCTTAATCGCTATGTTCAAAAAATCTAGATTTTCCCCTAAATTTACTTACCCACCTTTGTTTCCTTGGTCACAGCCTGTTCTGATTATTTTCCACACATAAGAGCAGAAGGGGCCACACCGGCAGCCGCTTCTGTGATTGGCTGAGACTCAGCCAATCAATGATGCGGCTGCTGGTCAGCAGAGGGAGCCAAGGGAACGAGGTCAGGTAACTACATGTGGGGGCTGATTTAGATGTTTTAAATATAGCGCTTAGGGTTGGGGGGATCGCCTTACCATATACCAATTCCCTTTTTTTCTCTCGATATAGTGATGCAGCCGCCCGGGGAATCAGGGGGGGTTGTAGGGAGGGGGAGAGCTCCTCTGTGCATGCCAGAGTACTCTAAGAGGAACAGGGAGTGTTATGTATGGATTACCTTCCACTTACACACAAATTGATTCATACTCTCAAAGCTTAAATAGTTATACAGCCTCATTACTGATACCAATTTATACAATAATTATGTTCTAGATTCACCTGGTTTCTTAGCCGATCTCCAGACAGACCCCGATGTCCTTCACCACAGCCATAGGCACAGCCCAAAGATTTTACAAGTTTGATCAGCATGGTCAGAGCCAACTTGTGGGTAGTAATTGGAACATTCTCATCCTGATTCATTAAACCATGGAGAAAAATAATATTTCAGTAATATTGATAAGTTGAGATTAATTGTGCATTTTTTGCTAACACTACTTCTAGTAAAACTCATGCTCACTGTGTTACAAAGCTATATACTGTAGTTATTTTGTGTTAAAAAAAGCCAAAGTCCATCAAGTTAAACGTTTACATGCAAAATTCATAATCACCAACATGGGCCATGAACCTCCACCTGATTTGGTCAGATCATTAGCACTTACATTAATATAATTGTAATTTTGCCTATGGAGCACTCCCACAGTCATTCCTGTAATGTAGTTGACATGCATGATTGTGGCCTATTGCATAAGGGACATACTGGGAGATGTAATAAAAGTTCTTAAGCAGGGAGATTCAATAAAAGTTCTTATTATTGTTAAAAATGGTGGTAATTTTTCTCTAACCAATCAGATGTTAGCTTTCAAATGTTAAATAATATATGATTGGTCGAGGCTAAATTAGCACCATTTTTAACAATAAGAACTTTTATTGAATAACCCTTATCATTACAAAAGGTGCTCATTTTGCCCCAATCATTCAGATGTTATTTACCATTTGAAAGCAAACATTTTATTGGTTGGGGAAAAATTAGCATAATTTTTAACAATAAGAACTTTTAATACATCTCCCTGTAGTTTTGCGTGGCTTTTTTAAAGGGCATGTCCACCCCCAAAACTATATTTTAACCAACTACTGGCCCCACTGTGTAGTGCATAATCCCAGCTCCAAATGGTTCTCCTGTAAAGTCCCCCCAAATTCCAGAAAACTGACCACCAGGAGCCTGGCCACCAGGGAAATTGGATTTTGGCTTGCTCAGAGCAGCTTTTCACTCTCCACCCCCCCCTTCCCTCTCCCTCCCATTTTGCTCTCCCTCCCCTTAGTGTTTGCCAAATAGTAAGGCTAGTTCCCCCAGCCCCAACCACTATAATATATTTTTCTGAAACTCCCCCGATCTTTACTTACCTTGCCTCTCTCCTCCGGAGTTCTGAACTGCCGGCAGCCACGTCCGTGATTTCCGCCTCTCAACCAATCATGGATGCGGCTGCCAGTCCGGACCCCTGCTTGCAGTACCATGCAAGCAGAAGGCCGGGCAGTGCGGCGGAGGAGAGTGGGAAGTAACGATCGGGGGACTTCCTGAAAAATATATTATAGCGGTTGGGGCTGGGGGAACTAGCTCTACAATATGTAAAAAATTAGGAAAAGGGGTGGACATGCACTTTAATGGAAGCTAAAGTCACTCAAGAATTAAAAGCTGATCAGAATTTAGTCCTAAACCATATTAAACCAATATTAAATCAGCATTAGACAAGCACTGTGGCTCTGAGTACATTACCTTAAATGTGTTCTATCTATGTAACATTTTCTAACAGCTTCCTACCATTTAGAAATAAAACAAGGTACATAACAAAAAACAATTACATGTTTTTCCCATATGACTTTTTATTTCCTTATAACAATATCCATTGGTCTACATTATTTACATTTATTACACCATGTTTACCTTTTCAGAGCTTTTATCATTCTTATCAAAATATCCATTTCCGCCACTCCCACCATCACCACCACCTCCTCCTCCACTGGTTCCTCCACTGGAAGGGCCTCCAAAACCACAGTTTGATCCTCTTGCTGCCCCCTTCATCTGGAAATTCCCTTCACTTTGCCTCTTCTCTCCAGAGCATGAACCTGATCCTGACATTGAGATGGATTCATTCTCCTTGTTTTCACTCTTCTTCCTCTTCTTCTCTACACAAGGCACTACCCCTAGCTGCAGCAAACAGTCTACAATGTTCAGGGCCACATCACAGATTCGCGAACTGATATCATGGTTCAGAACTAGGTATACAGCCTTAAGGACAACCTGAGATGGAACAATTAGATCAAAAAGAACAAAGCAAATTATTAGTCTGTTTTTGTTCCACATCTAAGATCTTTAGTGTAACAAATCTTTGTGGGCCAATTCTAATATGTACAGGTGGGGGAATGATGTAAACAATAGCAGTCCAGTCTCCAAGCTAGTAGAGACTTAATTTAAGTCTAATAATAAATGTGGGACCAGCTATAAAAACATACATTTTTAATATAAATCACTCAAGAATAAAATCGGAGCTGCAGAAGGAATCTATAATTATATACAAGTAACATATCTCCATAGACCCCATAAATATCATACTAAAACATATCACAATCCGCCAGTAATAAGATAGAGACTAATACAATGTGCAAAGTGAGTCCGTGAGTCCCCAGCAACAGGCACAATGATGGGAAAATATTCACAGTGTAACTGTATAAAATCCATAAATATCTTACCCCAAGTAGTACGACAGCCAGCCCTTACTCATCCAATGAGTCGGCCAATGAGTTGCCAACAGAGGAGGGGTCCACATCAACATCTTCAAACCACCGGTTCTGCCTCTGAGCTTCCAGGGGGTCCCTCTCACATGAACTGGTTTCCCTCCAACTAATTGGATATGTAAGGGCTGGCTGTCGATCTACTTGGAGTAAGATATTTATGGACTTTATACAGTTACACTGTGAATATTTTCCCCTCATTGTGCCTGTTGCTGGGGACTTTGCACTTACATTGTATTAGTCTTTATCTTATTACTGATGGATTGTGATATGTGTTAGTATGATATTTATGGGATATATGGAGATATGTTAATTGTATATAGATATCTTCTGTAGATTCGAATTTAAATTTTATTCTTGAGTGGTTTATATTAAAATGTATGTTTTTATAGCTGGTCCCATATTTATATTATTTTTCCTATTGGGTAAAGTTTGGTCTCTACTGTGGAAAACATATTGAGCCTTGTTTCCTCAGTTCCAGTGTTTTTTAGAGAGCTTGGGGTATATATTTCACTAATAATAAATGATACCTGATGGTTTACTGATCCTTAAAGGACAACTCCACCCCCATAAGAACATCTTTTAGAAAGAATGGTCTCTTTAAAATATGTCAATATATCATAGTTTTCCTATGAATGTATTACTGTATGCCTGCTATGCTTTTGGATGCCTCATGGAAACTAAGCAATGTACTGAGCCTGTACTGAGCCTGAGCATGCTCAGAAGAGGCAGACAGGGGATTAACATTCAGTCATTGGCTGTGATGTCAACTGTCAAATCCATAACTGACAGTTACTAACTAGGAAACAGGGGAAACAGATCATTGTGCAGGATTTCAGGGTAGATTTATATTTTTCAGATTTCAAACTATTACCGTTTAGGGGGGTGATTTACCTGTATGTAAGTTTCCATTTTGGGGCTGGACTTGCCTTTTAACAGGAAATCACATCAAGTGTATGGGGCTGGAGCCAAATCTGGATTACAGGGAGGTGCTACCAGATGATATTGGGAAGAAGAGGATGAGCAGCATCAACAATAATTAAAGGGCATGTCCCTTTAAGGGAAATTAAATGAACCCAATTTACAATATTATTAGTTTACTATTCTCCTTTAAGCTTACATAGATAATAGGATCCATATAAATCCAAATCACCTTAGGATATAGTATGTATGCAAAGTCCTGTAGCAAATGATCCTTTAAACCAGGGATGTCCAACCTCTGTTCCTCTAGATAAAAAAGAACTCCCAGCATTCCCTCAGTGAGAGTGCAGGAGTTGTAGTTTTCAAACATTTAGAGAAATGCAGGTTAAACATCCCTGTTTCGGGCAGCAACTAACTTAACAAAACACTACCTGCATTTGCTTTTTTATTTATCTTTTTTGTTTAATGTCTTTTTTTTTTTTGCTAAAGTTTTAGAATTCTATAAAATAAATTGAGATAAAAAGAGAAGAATCAAATTACCTGTGCATAGTATATAAGGGATAATACGCTACCTACAGTGAAATTTAAGGATATCAAACAACCAAGGAGTTTTCATGTCCACATAGAAGCATGAGGCATTAGGCTGAGTGCTTTTATACAGGGAATGGAACTCCAAAGTGAAGTCATTATTATTTGAAATAAGGCCTGCCAAACAAAAAAGCAAAACAGCAGAGACACACTCTCCCTCCCCCTCCCTCTGTCTCTCCCCCTCCCCATATTACCGTATATACTCGAGTATAAACCGAGGTTTTCAGGCTTTAAAAAATGCCTGAAAATCTTACCTTGGTTTATACTCGAGTCAACCTGTCTCTTACCTTGTCCAGCTGCCGCGCGATCCACATCCTCAGTGTGCATCCGGATGATGTCACTACCCGGCGCCTCTCACTTTGCGGCGCCAAGTAGTGACATCATCCGGATGCGCACTGAGGATGTGGAGCGAGGAGCGAGCGGCCGCCAGACAAGGTAGGAGAATACTACGGATGCCAGGGAGGGCAATATTTACAAATAAGGGTAAAACCTTCTTTATTTGTGCATACTGTATGCACAAATAAAGGAGGATTTACCCCTATTTGCAAGTATTTGCCACAATAAAGCATGCTGGGAGTTGTAGTTTCCAAACATCTTAAGTGGCAAATACTACCCCCTCGGTTTATACTTGAGTCAATGTGTTTTTCCTCCTTTTTTACCTAAAATTAGGTACCTTGGTTTATACTCGGGACGGTTTATACTCGGTAGTCCATTAAATAGGAAACACACTTTAGTGCATAAATAGTTAATTACCCTTCCTACTGTAGTAGTTATTTTCCCGCACTGACTATATTCCAATGCAGATATGGAGGAGTGGATGCATTCCAGTGAGTCATAAAGAATTGACCTGGTCTGTCCGCTCCTCCTTATCTGCATTGTTATTTGGTCAGTGATGGAAACGAACAGGAAGATAGGGGGAAAGGGGGAAATAGACAATGTAGTATACAACTAAAGAGGGCTTCCTATGTTATTGACTAATACAGGGAGAGGAAGAGACAGGGGAGTAGAGATGGGATCCGGGTCTGACACAAATCTGGATCTGACACGGAACCCCTTGGTTCCGAAAACTGAAAAATCCGTCTGAAACTGGATGGATCCTACGGATTTCCGGACTTCTGAACAAATTTTCGAAGAATTTCGAATGTACGGAGCTATTATCGATAATTTTCGAAAATATCTTAAAATACTCGAATACATTTTCGAGTTTCTGATCGTATTTTTGAAAATTAAATGTTCAATGCTTTTTTGATCATTTTCGAAAATAGCATTGAACATTCAAAAATCTTCGATAATACGATCGGAAAGTGGTCTCTGATCGTATTTTTGAGGATTTTCGAACATTCGAGGATATTTTAAAAAATCATCAAAAATATCCCCGAAAAAATTTGTTCCATTTTTGGATCTTTGGGATTATCCCGAGTTCAGGGAATCCGAAAACAGGACAAAAATATGTAGTTTCGGCCATCTCTACAGCGGAGGTGCAGTGGTATACAGGAAGTCACTCACTCCTTTATAAGGATTTATACCACTGCACCTCCCCATTCTAAATCCAGAGCCTTATGTATAATAATAGTATAAAAGTTAGAGAATTTGCTTCTTTCGACATCTACTCCTCCCAAAATACAATAGTGTCTATGACTTAGCTTGTAGGAGACCTTCTGAGCTGTCACTTCTGCACCTCTTTTTTACAGCTCACTGTAAAAGGGGTCACAACAGTAGGATTATGGTCTCCTACCTCCCTGCTAAATATACTTTGCACTGCATAAATACACGAGGAATCCAATCCGGCGCCATAGTTTCCCTTTTTGTCAGCAAATTGCTTCCCTATTTTTTTCTATAAAATAAATATGTACTTTACTGTAAAAAAAAAAATACACATATAATTCTTCCAAATTAAATTACACAATATCTTATCCTTTGATCTCTGGTTTATGATGTTTGGACTAGTGTAATGTAGTGAACACTTACCGAAAGATCCAACATGCCATTTTTATGGACAAAGTTGTTGGTTCCATCAATATGGTCCGTGTCCTCCAAGCTGCTGTAGTTAATGCAGGAATCGGTCAGGCTCCTTGGCAGGTTAGCACATGCCAAAGGCTCATGTGGCATCTCAGGAATGGGCACTTGGTTGCAGAGCTTTCTCATATGCTCAGTGAAAAAGTCAGCATAACCAACATTGAAAGAAGCCAGGGTTGTATTAAAAGTGGCCACAGTTATGGTGGAGATTTGAGATCTCACTGAAAATCAAAGAATTTGTAAATATCAAACCTGACACTGTATCCCTATTAGATTATCTTCATAGCATATGCACTCAACATGTTCTCTAAAAGCACTGTAACCTCCATCATATACTCATCATATACTCTTATCTAGAGCAACACTCCCATCATGCTCACTACACCCCAGTCACATATTCTGCCAAACGCCTTGTCACCCAGATATTATCTGCTAAGGACAATGCAATCAACATACCCTCTTTAACTGTATTCTCTCCATGGCTGTTAGAGTGGTCAGGTAAATCAGTCAGTAGGGTATGGTGGGAGTGGGAATGTCGTGCACTCAAACTCTCCATCTCTGTGGCTGCATCAGAGCTCCCACGCCTAGTGAATTTACCTGAAGAATGTTTACAGAATTACCAATAAATCTGTGAAACAGATCTCAGTATCTCCTGCTAATGTTTGTATTTTTTAATTGCTTACTTCACAATAATAAGAGAAAACCTACCAATTACAGAGCAGTAACAGTTGCTCATCATCAATATGAAATGTTCTACGCTATGCAAAATGTTTGATCTTACTGTAAATTCTATTTAACACATTACTGTCGATCATCAACACTGTTTTAAATGACAACTATAGTTTCCCAATCACTTAAACTAAAAGTGCAAAAAAAATGCTTTTCTGATTACTTTTAATGTTCTGCAGCATATTTGATTAAAAAAAGTTTCTTATCGTGTGTCCTCTGGCACCCACAGGTCTGGAGTGGCTGCAACTAAAGGGTTAATACATTATGCTTTAAACCTGAAGATGCGTGCATAACAAGCCATTTTCACTGGCTATGCAGGGCTCTGAAGGCACTGAGAAAATGTGGCCAATCTGACATAGACCAGCTACTATCATGCATCCAGATAAGAAAATTCAATATTAACTGATTTTTCTGCATGAGAGGAGAAGGGCTGTGTTACAGTAGATAACCAACAATACTTGGTAGTGGGGATTTTCTGAAACCCGCAAGAGTTTAGTAAAGCCATGAAAAGCAGCAGCAAGGATAGTTCATTGTGATGGATATGAGTTTGGGCATGCAAAATTACTTAATTAAACTATTTACCACTACTATTAATAGTAAATATTTAGAACTGTATAAAGCTTTTTGCTTTAAACTTTTGTTCTTCTTTAAATGGGCATACATACATTGTTCATTTAAAGGCATGCACAAATGCATTTAATGGGCATAACTATTCTTATAGGTATTTGATTGTATTATATCCTTTACGCTCTAGGAAAACGTTTGGGCTTACGTATTGATAGTTTACGGTTAGGTTAAAGGACAACTGTACGGTTGTTGTTCCACTCCCCCTTTTTGGCCCAGGGCTTAACCAATGGGAAAACACATTGTGCAAGAAGAGCAGAACATGAATAGAACCCAGACTGAGTGGGGACAGAGCTTAAACAATACAGTTGTCCTTTAAGTCGGAGCTTTTTGTTATATGGACACATAGTTCCTGTGCAGTAAATTTAAATACACCCTTTGTAGTCAAGTTTTTTTTTTGGAACAATCAAGTTCCAACATACGAAGAGAATGTCGTCAAATCGTATGTAGTTTAATTTATTTTCGCATAAAGGAAATAAATGAATAGACGGGCAACGCAACCTTAGGTGGCAGAGTAACTTAGATTGGTCCTGGTCCCACATAGTGATTTGAAACTCAATTAGTGCCCAATAGCCCAAGAACAATTTTATATAGGTGGAGTGTCCAGGGTCCTGCCACTTGTGAGTGGATCTGTACTTTTTCCATTAAAATGTAACACACTATGTCAGCCCCTCCATTTATATGATAATACATAGAATGAGCACAGGAACATAATGGGTTAAACTGGGTGGTTGGTCCAGTTATATGGAGCAGACCGACTGGTGATTTGCAGTTGCTTTGCAGGTGAAAACAATGCAGCATTTCTGTAATTTTTGTGCACAGAGGCACGTAAATTACTCAGATAATTAAAAACTATGTGAGTTTTATAGCCATATCTTACCAAGCCATCCTCCTTTTTCAATTGCTCTTCTCTCCTCCCCTATCCCAGAAAAACTGCCAAAAGAAAATGTGCTGCGTGTCGGGGATACATCCAAGTGATCCTCATGCAGAAGAAAGGGAACCCCCATCCTGCGCTGGCGCTTCTTGCCCTGGTGATGGTATGGGATGGAACCTTTACGTTCTCTGTCCTCTTTACGGCTCTTCAGCTGTGTAAATGAACCATAAATAAATAATCATAAATATGGAATCTGATTTCAGAAAAGAATGAAAAAACACAATGCATATCTGCATCTGCAAACCATTTGTTTGGCCGTGTATATAAAGCTTTAAGAAAATAATCAGTTAAAACTGATATAAGTGATATTTATTATTTTGTTTTTAAAAGTTCAGTTCCTTTCACTACTACTGAACTTTGTTATTTTCTCTTCATGCCAGGCTTGTCTAAAGCACAGAAATGTACGTCTTATTGAACATCATTTGGTCTGTGCATGATCTATCATTTAGTCATATCTCTGCCATGCACATCATGTTAGCCATAGAATTCTAGCTCTATACAATGGGGTATATATTTCCATACAATTCACTCTTTGCAAGCCCATGTAAAGTAGCAGCAGGATGAAGAATATGTGGAACATGGGTTGACAGGTTGTCCACCATATGTACATTGTGTTTGTGTAGGTTAAATCTATGAACTTCCCAGGGGGCAAAAAGAAATTCCTCTCACCTTTTTGAAAATGTTAATTCCAAGGTCAGAAGAAAGGTCTGGTATTGCAGGCCTTCTAAGGTTTGTCAATGAGACCTTGGCATAGGGCTCTGTACCTCTGTCATCCTCATTACACTTCATGGTGAGGTCCTTGGAAAAACAAAGGCATTGTCTATTCAATTTGTGGTCTGGGATAAGGCCCAGAAAGTACAATATAAACTGACACATGACATTTTGAAATTCTTAATGATGTAATAATATATATTCAGTAGAAGAATTCTACTAAGTAGAATTCTCTTCATTACAGAAAGATTTGTGGAAGATGGATAATTGTTAAGTTCAGTATTGATCCATTTTCCATAAAAGAATAGGAAAACTATCAACAAATGAAAATGAATCATAAATAAATAAAATCCAGCCAGCTGTGAATTATTTATATAATTAGAAGCAATACCTAATATGTTGACTATACAGAGTAATATGATTATGACTACAGACTGGTATTTTCTTATTATCATTGTATTGTTTAATTGTTTACAATTGGTGGGCACATGAAGCTTTACCACAGTATGGTTCAGTGGCCAAAGATTTTGCTGGTTGCCGTGCAATATGTCTTATAAAATAATGCTGATTAAGTAAGTGGCTAGGAATCCAAAAAATAAAGATTACAATCGTCAATGCATAATCACTGTACACATTAGCTATATCTGTATTTCTCTTTAAAATTACAGGGCAAGTACACCCCCTAAGAAAATGTAACCTTATGTAGATCAGCCCCACAAACCCCATTTTCGCTCCCAGGCTGCTATCTTCAGTGATAGGTGACTATAGGCATTACTTTGATGACGTATTTAACAGGCCTGAATACTGTTTTCCTTCACTAAACAGCCCCACTCCTTCTCCGTACTCCAGAAGCACCAGTGTCTTTTAGAAACATACCGAAAAGGAGGCCTTTGTCCTTTCAAAGTTTCTTTGCCGGCCAGTTAACCCTCTGTGTGCCTAGATAGTCATTTTTAAGTTTAGTCAGGAAGAGGCAGGAAAAAAGCTCCCATTCTAATTCCATAGCCTTATGTATTACAGTTTATGTGATTAAATATATGCAAGGCTCGTTTTATAAACAGGTTCCATATCTCTGCAGCCTAAGAAGATTCTAATCTCAACGTAGAACATACTTATCCCCCACTGTGCTTACCATGTTCATATGGTAATAAATGCATTTGCTTTAAAATAACTCAACAAAGCTGTGTACATAGGTCACTACATAGCTGTGTACATAGGTCAGTATTTTTACTATAAAGTACAGATGAAATATTTTGCCTCCTTCTTTTACACATGGAAAGATTGTATTTAATTGTTTAATCTGTTTTCTATATTTACCTCACCTCCCAGTCATCTTAGACATGTAACAGGAGCACTGCATACAAGCAAAAGAGGCCAGTTGTTAACCTAGCCCTTTCTTCTACCATGTGTGATAAGACACTCATTTTATTAAATTATTCCAAAAGATATTAAATTATTCCACCCCCTTTATGAAAGCCTTTTAATAATTTTCTTCTATTTTATATTTAGAAAATCCACATTAACTTTACAACTTTAATAACAGATGAGTTATAAATAGACATGAGTTATGTTTACTTTGAAAAAAATGTATTACCTGCGTTTTATGAGTGTTGACCAGGGAAGGCGCAGCTGCCACCATGGAGCTACTTCTAGGCCGTGGAATTGGTGGTTCCTCAGACTCAGGGGACTTCTCTGGCTTTTCCTCCAACATATGCCTAAGGCGGTGAAGATAATACATGAGGGACCACTGAGTTCCCTCTTCTGACCAATGAGGCTGTAGAAGGCACCTTAACACTGCTACATCAAAGTAAGTAGCATAGCGGGACTTCTGGCAGGGTGGAATCACCAAAGATGTCCTGAAATAAGATTCAAATGAACAAAAAAAAATTATTATTAGAAAGGACAGTTTGTCTTGTACATACATTTCTTTCTGATTAGACATGCATAGTGTTGGGTGGGAATATCGGAAATATTTGCCCTAAAAGCACATTATTGCCAGAGAAAGAGTAAAATGAGCTTATATAATGAGCCTACCACCACCTCTACATTTGGTCTACCAGGAGTTGTTGAGATCTAGGAGACTGGCAGTACCTCTCTCACCCGATTTTTTGGAAAAACTTTGAGATTAAGGGTGTTTTTTGTTGTTGTTTTTATTAACTCTTTGTACCTTGTAAGTGGGTGCCCTCTCTCCTGTGATGTGTGGGAGGTTGTGCAACCATCAAACGAATTAGCTCTATGGCAGCTTGACACAGTAGGGCGGGGAGACAGGGTGTCAGGATGAGCAAGTTCAGATACCACTTCAAAACCCTATAATGGTAAAAAAAAAAAAAGATATGTCACTTCACTCTTATTCTAGTGATTTATGGCTTTTTACTGTAATAACAATAGACAGATGTTTTATTTAACAAACAGAGACAGTTGGTACCAAAAAGTTGCTTTAATTAATTTTTAAGAGTTATTTAACAACTACTTGGAATTAACTGAAAGCAAATGCCCCATACCTGCTTAGCTACATTGGCAGGACTGACACAGATTTAGGCCTAAGCCACACTGCAAAGGATACAGACAGTTTATCATCCATTTAGACTGCAATAACATGAAAATTGTAGTCTCTCTGCCACATGGCATGCCTTGCTCTGTGGTTAATTTTGCCGCACATGTATGCATCACTGTCAGGAACTCTCCTTACCTGCACCAGGTCCCACGCGCACACACACAACATCTCCTTGCGTTTCTCAGCGCATGCACATCCATGCGCAGACAGGCATACACCAATGTTCGCAGATGGACGTGCCCGCGCACAGACTTGTCGCCACCTTCAACTAGCCAGGAAGTGTGGGAACTGGTGCTGGATATTTGTTCCCACACCAACTTCCTGATCTTTCCCAGTCCTTGTTCCTGTCCCAGTCCTTGTTCCTGTGCCTCGTTCCAGTCCTTGTTCCTGTGCCATGTTCCAGTCATTGTTCCTGTGCCTCGTTTCAGTCATCGCTCCTGTGCCTCAACTCTGTTGTTTACTGCTGTGCCTTGGTTCTCCTCTCTTGTCGCCCGTAGGTACTGGGGGCTGCAACCTGGTGTGGTTCAGCAGCGCAACATCCCCACCATCAGGGGCTCTGGAGAAGACCTGGTCATACTTTAGATTCTGCGCATCAGTGCTCGTGGGTACTCTTTGGCCTTCGCCAAGGAATCAGATAATTCTGACATAACATCCAGCCATGGATTCCAGCGGAGGCAAAGTAGTTGCAACTTTGAATCAACAATTAACTGCACACTCTGAGGCTGTTCGAACCCTTCACATGGGCTTACAACAACTTCAAGGCCGTATGGATGCAGTCCAGGCTAGCCGTACTCCACTCCCTTTGGACCAGCCATCCAGTAGCACCTCTGCATCCACAGCTATTCCACAACCTGAACCCCTCCTTCTTTTGTCTGACCGGTTTGATGGTAATCGTACCAATTTTTGGAGTTTCCATCATAGCTGCCGAATATTTTTTGAGCTCCAACCTCGGACATATCCTAATGATCACGTAAGGGTTATGCTTCTCCAAGGAACACCCCCAAACCTAAGCGCATCACCTACTGGAACAGCAAAGTCCACTGGTCAACCCCTTGGTCTCTTTTTTCAAGACACTGGCTGCTTTTTATGACGACCCCTCCAGGACCCAGTCTGCTGAATCGGCCATCTGTGCTCTCCGACAGGGAAAAATACCAGCAGAATATTACGTCGCCGAGTTTCGATCTGTAGCCCCAGACACGGGGTGGAATGATGCTGCCCTTAAACACCAGTATAGGTTGGGACTCTCTGACGCTCTCAAAGATGAGTTAGCCTGCGTGGGGGTCCCTTCTTCCCTGGAAGAGCTAATTAAGCTGAAGATACAGATCGACCTCCTTCTCCGAGAACGCCAACTGGAACGGCGCTCCTCTCCAACCCCACGGAGCTCATTTCCAGTGCCCAGCTCGCATTCGGCGCTAGGCACAAGTGACTCCTCGGCCAGTGTTGATACAACGGAACCCATGCAGATTGGGGGCGATTCGTTCTCCTCTTACTGTAGAAGAAAGGTCTAGAAGAAGAAAGCTAGGCTTGTGTCTTTGCTGTGGTGAAATCTTGTCCTATCCGCCAGCAGGGTAAGCCATGTTTGGGTAAAAAGGCCAGAGCTATTTCTTCTCTTTTCCAAAGTCCTCACTTCACTATACCTATTATTTTACAGTTCCTCGGAAGACAAGTTAAAGTCAATGCTATCCTGGACTCTGGGGCTTGTGAGAACTTTATGGACGCCAGCTTCATTAAAGAACTGTCCATTCTGTCCCGAGAAAGACTTTCTCCATTACCTCTCTGCTTGGCAGATGGCTCTCCTATTGCATCTGGCACTATTGTCTTTGAGACTTTATGCAAGTAACGTCTAGGGTCGCACTCCAGGCAAAAATGTATTAAATTGATCAAAGACCACACATATCACAACATTTTGGGGTGTGTGTGAACGTGCCCTCTTCCTCAGGTGAGGAAGAGGGCACGCTTTCACCCCCCCCCCCAAAACGTTGTGATATGTGTGGTATTTGATCAATTTATTACATTTTTGCCTGGAGTGCGACCCTTGAGGTTACTTGCATTTGTTACATTTATCCACCATCCACCATCCAAGGGTTGGATTTTATGAGAAGTTAGCACCCACACCCAGTTCGAGTGCAGAGGACTGTATATTTTGTGGCTTCTTTGAGACTTTACCCTTGGAAGTTGTAATCAACAATAACCATTTTGAACAAATAAAGTTTAATGTGCTTTCTTCACCCTTTTTCTCCGTCATTTTGGGACAACCGTGGCTTAAGTTACACTCTCCAGAAATCACCTGGTCCACCGAAAACTTATCTTTTCATTCTACCTATTGCACTAATCATTGTCTCAAGCTAGTTGGTAACCTAGCCCTTTCTTCTACCATGTGTGATATTGCCCAATTGACTTACTCCCTGGGATGCCTATCCTGTTTGGAAGAGTCTTTCCTCTGTCTGAATCGGAACTCACAGCTCTTCGAGAGTAGATTGACGAGAATCTGGCTAAGGGATTTATTCGCCCATCCACTTCGCCTGCTGGTGCAGGAATATTCTTTGTTGAAAAGAAGGATAGGGGTCTTAGGCCATGTATCGACTACCGGGAACTAAATAAGGTGACTTTAAAAAAACGTTATCCGCTTCCACTCATCCCAGAACTTTTTCAACACCTCCGTTCAGCCAAGATCTTCACAAAACGTGACCTCATGGGAACCTATAACCTCATCCAAGGGGATGAATGGAAGACGACCTTTCTCTCTAGTTATAAACACTTTGAGTACCTAGTCATGCCCTTTGGCTTGTGCAATGCGCCAGCAACCTTCCAGCACTTCGCCAATGACATTTTCTGAGACTTTTGGGATGATTTTGTAATCGTGTATCTCGACGATATTTTGATCTTCTCCCCTGATCCTACTGCTCACTGTCTCCAAGTCTCCAAAGTTCTTCTTCGCCTTCGTGAGCATCAACTCTACGCCAAACTTGAAAAATGTATCTTTGAGGTCACAACTGTCTTGTTATCTACCCAGAGGGAATTTCTATGGATACCTCTAAGGTGAAAGCCATTCTTGATTGGCAAGCTCCTTCTTGTAGAAAAGAGGTTCAGCGTTTTCTTGGGTTTGCCAACTTTTACCGAAAGTTTATTAAAAACTTCTCTCCAAGGTTGTTCTCTCCATCACGAATCTCACTAAGAAAGCAACCAAGTTCCAATGGACTCCTGAAGCCCAAGAAGCCTTTGTTTCTCTTAAACAAAGATTCACCTCAGCACCTATCTTAGTCCACCCTGATCCGAAAAAAACATTTGTTTTGCAAGTCGATGCCTTGGATGTGGCAGTAGGGGCCATTCTCTCTCAGAGGTCCAGAGAAAGAAAGCTTCTTCACCCAGTGGCCTTCTTCTTCCAGAAATTGTCACCTATGGAGAAGAACTATGATGTCGCTTATAAGGAACTCTTCTCCATCAAAGCAGCATTCAAAGAATGGCGTTACCTTTTGGAAGGAGCAATTCATCCAATTTTGTTCTATACGGACCATAAAAATTTAGAACATCTCAGGACAGCCCAGCGGTTGAGACCCAGACAAGCTAGATGGGCCCTGTTCTTTGCTTGTTTTAACTTTCAAAGAATGGTAAGCCTGATGCCCTCTATCGACTGTTTTCTTCTGATATTCCAGAGGTTCATAATCCCGAAACCATTCTGAATCA